>SJJU01019624.1:8194-18908 GCA_012932125.1 Conopomorpha cramerella
CACTGAATGCCAACTTTTTGATTTATTGTTAATCCTTACAAAAAATAATAAAGTTGGCATATTGACTATTTGACATTGGAAACAAATAAAGAATAGGCTTTGACCGATTGTTGGCAATAGTCGGCATTTAGAGATCTCTGGGAAGCAAATTTGACAATGTTGGCATAGTGGGACAAGTTGACAGAAATGTTTAATAAGTAGTCATTTTGGGGAAAGTCGGTATTGAGGGACTAAATCCATAAATAAAAGAGACAGAATCTTAGTAGGTATCACAAGGATCCTTCGTCGTAGGTAAGCTACGTATTTTAGTTCTCTAATAAGGTGTTAAAAATGTCGATATGGGCCATCAGTATCAAGTTGTCAGCTCATAGCCTGAATAAATCTGATCATCAGAGACATGGCGTCCACTGGTGGTCGAGGGATCTCCCAATGATTTCATAGACATAGACATTCATTTATTTTTGCTAAAAAAAACACACAAACAACAATTCAGTAGGTACAATTGATTACACATACAGTGCATGTTAAATGCAGCATTCTTATCTATCGCTCCTGTCTCTGTTAGCAAAAAAGAGACGCCGACTCAGCATATTGCCACGGTTGCCCGTGACGCTGGTATTCTGCCGGCACTCATGAGTGAGGACTTCAATAAATACTTATATAAATAAACTAAGTACTGCAATACAATTTACATATTATAATAATGAATACAAATAGTATTCATTATTAGAGTTTCCATAATAATTTAGGTGGAAACACCAATAATCGCCGCGCTTGGTAGGCGGGTTGTCGATCACAGTGGTGTTGTGGTTTAACTCACACAGAGCGTTATTGCCCGTCCTCTGGAGAGAACTCCCTCCAAATCTAAACCGTGTTTCAATAGTGGCTCTAACATGAATTACAGTGGGGGAAAGTGGGTAGGAATAACACGGATTACGAAAAAATAATATTTCCCACAGACTTTGACAACCAACTGCATACATTAACAAAAACGAACGAAACGCAATCCGAATCGCTGAAAACTGCAGAATCTAAACTGCGAAGTCTGACAAGTCGGCCCACAAATGAGGTGGCCGCTAACCAAGTGGTGGAATGTACTACCAGGATAGCAGCCATGGGGCAGAAGTTGGAGGTACTGAGAAGTTCCACCGCTGTGCTCAGCGCTGATGAGAAGAAGGTGATTTTGGATGAACATGAAAAGCTTGTGAGGGAATATCGGTACGTGTCTATATTTAATGTTAGTCTATATCTATTTCACGCCTTTTTAATCCCAAAGCGAGGTAGGCAGAGGCACTTGCTAAGCAAGTGACAACCCAACGTGACAAGGGGTGAGCCCATCGCCGTTATATCGTTCACACACCTTTTGGTGTGCGGGTTTCATCACGATATTGTCCTTCACCGTACGAGCGTTGCGTTGCGTACATAGTTGGGTTAAATTTGTACCTACTCTTGGTAACCCGTGGGCATTTGCTTAACAAGTGCCTCTGTCCTCTACCGCCTGAATTAAATGGTGTGAATAAAATCACATAAAATTTCCAGTAAACGGAAGAGAATCTCTTCGGACATGCTGGAAGCTATACTGGAGGGATACCCGAAATCAAAGAAGACGCTTATAGAAGAACTATGCATTGAAACAGATGAGATGGCCAATTTTAAACTCATGGCTACTTAACCGTTGTTATAACGCCACTCTCCTCTCCATCCTATAGTAATGCTATCTAGTGTTTAACTTCCTGATTAGTTTGTATTGGAAACAGGTACAGTCTGAAAGTGGAATACTTTCGGCTTTTTAACAAACTTCAAAAGAAAGGAGGAGGTTTTCAATTGGTCGGTGTATTTTTATGTTTTTAACGTTAAAACTTTTCACTGTATGAGCTGGTTTAGATGATGATTATTTTCTTATTTGAAAGCTGGTGCTTCTTGTTTGGTCCCATTTAAATTTGGTTCAGCAAACCACAAATCTGTCCAAATTTTACTAGTTAAAAGTTCTTCCTACTTCTTCCTTTAAAGAAGAAAGATGTTCTTTTTCTTTATAGTTATTTTAAATATCCGTGTTTTATTTTAATATAGCTTAACCGATGTCTATGAAATGAAAAACCAGCAAATTTAATAACTCCGATTTTTAGGCTCCTATAGGATAATCCTCAATATCATATCTGCGATAAAATTGCTCAGCGCTGCGTCAATGTCATTTAACCCTTTCGGCGACACATCCCAACTGTCGACGTGGGGCGTAGTAACAATTAAACTTCGTTTTGTCTTCAGGCAAATGTCAGAGAAAGTGTTAAGTACTTACTTCAATAAATACACATGTAAATTATTCGGTATGTTTTATTCACACTCTCTACTACAGCATAGTCTACTTGCCTGGGACGTACACATAGCCTACATACTTATACCATTTTTTTGTGGTTGAAGAGTCCATTTCAGCAGATACTTAAGTCCCAGGTATTAAAATACAAGCTGTTGTAAGTTACTCGCCGTGTGGTGACGGCGAATAGAATATATGTGTCACCACTCCAGCCCAACTTTTACCGTCGTGGGGGCCTGTGCGAAACGACCAAGGGAACTCTCCAAAGAACGGGCAGCAGCGCTCTCTGTGAGTTAAACCACAACACCAATGCGATCGCGAACCTGCCAGCCAATCGTGCCGATTATTGGCATCTCCCCGCCATCATGAAAATCATTGGAGGAGTCCCCCATCCAGCATTGGACGTCATGTGGCTGAGATGCTATAAGGTGATATAATGATATAATGATAATGATAACTAACCCGTGATATAATGATGCCGGCAATGGAGATGCGTATCCTGGGACCCTTGAGTAGCTTGTAGCGCAGGTCCACGCCGTTCCAGAACGAGACGAAGTATCGCTTGATCTGAACATTGTCACCACCATGCAGTCTGCAAAAAAGAAGGCATAGACAACGCCGTATAAACGTCGTTCCAACACTTTGTAGCCCTAAAACTACCCCGAAACGCTGCGGTTCTATGGTATACACTTGACCTATACTAGATTTTCAACATTTACATTGGGGAATTTTCTTTGACGTTTTTCTGACAGTTTTTTGGGGCGGAGAGCTGTCATTACTGTCATACGTTCATAGGGTTCCTTGGGGTAGTATGCTATACCGGGATTTTTTTCTCGAGTTTCACTAGTATGTAGTTTTAATCATCGTCATGAAACTGACATTTGTCCATTGCTGGACATAGGCCTCTCCAATTGCACGCCACTGTGATCTGTTTTGCGGCTTCTCGCATCCAGCTTCTGGCAGCCATCTTGCGCATATCATCATTCCACCTTGCCTGAGGGCTTCCTACACTCCGTTTGTCGAGACGCGACCGATAATACATAAGAATAAATTTAAATTTAAACTGGCTGGTGGAATAGCTGGCAGAAGTTGGATGCGAGAAGCCGAAAACTGATCACAGTGGCGTGCAATTGGAGAGGCCTATGTCCATCAGTGGACAAATATGGGCTGACGATGATGATGATGCAAAATCAAGTAAACGCTCACCTATATCCATCATAGTCTACGATGACCAGTATCTCCGGGTAGATGACGTAGGGTGCGTCCCGCTTGCTGCGCCCGTGCTCCGTCGACCTCTTCCGCCTGCGGTACCGCTTGCCCAGGTGGTCTGGCTCCATGAAGGCTGCCGAATCATTGTCACATTATTATATAATGAAGCAAGGAATAACTGAGTCTAGAATGTTAGGTGAGGAATGATGTATGGGCAGGCTGTAGTACAACCGCTATATAAAATAACTAGTGGAATCCCAAATTTCCGATTTAGACTTTTCATACAAAAGGATTTTCACGTTAATTCCCGTTCCCGTGGGAATTTTGGGAATTCCTTCATTAGTGCACCTCTACGGTACCTAAGCTATGTTCGTTCCAAATGTCAAGTGCCTACGTTTAGCCGTTTGGGCGTTGATATGACAGTCAGTCAGCTTTTCCTTTTATATATTTAGATAACCGTAGAAAATAGGTCCAGCCGCTGTATGAAGCCCATTTTGACAAGTTCATAAATCCACTGAAATTGTCGAAGAAGAAAATTAAAACGGAAATAACCAACTAAAAATGTACGGCCTACATGATTTGGACGTTCTTCAAGACATTGGGGTTAAAAGGTACCTACGTAATGAACAAGTGTGCTCCATCGTAGACCAGATCGCTGCATAACATCAGGCAGGATGGTGGTCAAAGGATTGTACATTGTGTTAAAAAAAATAATTTTAACACTGTATTTTTTAATGAAACGCGCACAGACATTATAACTCAATATTGTTCACCGGGTGTATAGGCGCGAATATAACCAAAGGCAAGCTCGAGCTTACCTTTGTTATTTTATATACCGCGCCTATACACCCGGTGAACAATATTGAGTTAACACTGTATTTCTTCAACAAATTAGTCTCCTTGTACACCTATCTCGACCTATTTGTACGATACACGTAAGTAGGTATCATAAAGTATGCTTTTATGTGTTGTCTAATGATCAGAATATTTTTCGTAGTGGTATTTAAATCACTTATTAGTGTATTTCTGGACCTGTTTGGCGAGCAGTAAATTACATTTTTTGTTATTAATTTTATTACAGTTTTATACACGTATTGTGGTTGGTAGGTACTTAAAAGGTAGGTATTTCAATTGGTCTATATTATTGTAGAGTAAACTATACATCTGTTGACTACTTAGTGCCGTAACATTCATAAAAGGATAAATCGTTGAATAACTTGACGTTATTTTGCCAATAGGTATATAGGTATATATTTAAATATTTATTTTTTTATAACACTGTTACCTACCTAATGTAAGTTTAAAAAAATATATGTTAATGTTGCTGTGCCCTACAGGGATCACGATTATACCTCAACTACTTATATTTAAGACCTTATAACACATTGTGGAAAAGCAATAAATTATTGAGTATTGAGTATACGTTATTAACAGTGTTTTTTTTTTGCTTTTATACTGCGTGTAAAAGGACCCCGAGCTATGGTCTTAGAAACGTTGTTAGGTTCGTCAATATGAACAGCTTTCACTACGGCGACAATTCGGGGAAAAAATAGTTTTTTATTTCTATACAAAAAGACAAATTTTTGTCTCGAGAGGTGACATTTTGTATGAGGATTGAACGTATTTTTTTTTCATTTTCCCCACATTGTCGTCATAGTAAAAGTTGTTCCTATTGACGAGCCCAACAACGTTTTTAAGACCATTGCTCGGGGTGCTTTTACTTTTATAAATTACAAAGTTTGGATGGATGTCTGGATGTATGTTTGGAAGGTTGTTTGTCCTTCTTTCGCGCAGAAAATACTGGATGGATTTCGATGAAACTTGGCAGTATAATAACATATAGGCTATAAATTAGATTTAGTACCTAAATGCCGACTTTTCCCAAAATGACTACTTATTAAACATTTCTTACAACTTGTCCCGCTATGCCAATATTGTCAAATTAGCTTCCCAGAGATCGCTAAATGCCGACTACTGCCAACAATCGGTCAAAGCCTATTCTTTATTTGTTTCCAATGTCAAATAGTCAATATGCCAACTTTATTATTTTTTGTAAGGATTAACAATAAATCAAAAAGTCGGAATTTTGGGGAAAGTCGGTATTAAGGTACTAAATTATAAATTATATTGGTAAAACAACGTTTGCCAGGTCAGCTAGTAGCATATAAACCTTCCTCTAGAATCATTATCTATGGAATAAAACCGCATTTCAATCCGTTGCGCAGTTTTAAAGATCTAAGCATACATAGGGACAGACAGCGTTAGGAGACTTTGTTATTTATATGTATTGATATTGATACATCTGTTATCATTATGTCTACGAACAACACGAGCATAATTATTGTATTTATTTGTATTTTATTACCTTTAAACAGGTTGATGATGACAATAAAAATTATAGCGGCTTAAATAAATACAATTCGACAAGGGTTTTTTGGCGCGCGTGTTTTTTTTTTTCTTTCTATCATTAAGTCAAGTTAAGCGTTTGACCACCATCCTGCCTGATGTTAAGCAGCAATGTGGTCTACGATGAAGCACACTTGTTCGTTAGGTACCTATTCACCCCAGTGACTTGAAGACCTTCATACTGTACTGCGCAGGAAACACTCGAGTTTTGAATATTCAATGCGAAATCATCAGTCCCATGACGTCCACTGCTGGATGAGAGCCTCCCGCAATGATGTCCATGATCATTTGGTGGGGAAATGCCAATAATCGCCACGCTTGGCAGGCGGGTTGGCGATCGCAGTGGTGTTGTGGTTTAACTCACAGAGAGCGCTGCTGCCCGTCCTATGGAGAGTTCCCTCGGTCGCCTCGCACAGACCCCCAAGACGGGAAAAGTTGAGGTTTCTCAGCGCTTACGTATCTCACTTTCATAGTTTGTTCTAGATGCTTTGTTTATATAATTAGGTGTTCAAACCTTTTAGCCGTGTGGTGACGGACGGCGAATAGAATACATGTGTCACCACCCAGCCCAACTTTTCCCGTCATGGGGGTCGTAAGAGGCGACCGAGGGAGCTCTCCAGAGAACGGGCAGCAGCGCTCTCTGTGAGTTAAACCACAACACCACTGCGATCGCCAACCCGCCTGCCAAGCGTGGCGATTACTGGCATTTCACCCCAAATGACGGGATCTCATTGGGGGAGGCCCTCGTCCAGCAGTGGACGTTATGTAGCTGATGATGAAACCTTTAAGCCACGCGCCAAAAAGATCATTGTAGCTCTGTAGGTACCTTGCCTTTAGATGTTTCGGCACTAAGTAGGTATTTCCCTTCGTTTCTAAGAGAACCGGTCTCGATAAAGCAATGTAAGTATCGAGTGAACCAACCGATTATAATCGAGACGTCATACCACGTGTAAATTATACACGTGACTAAACGCTGTGGAAATTGAATCGAAAGGGCAAATCTATAATGTAATTTATTATTTTCAACGCTATTTTTGTAATACACTTTGGTTTCGGAGCGATTTTCGAAACAATTAATTATTTTTTTAAGAATTAAAACATTCAGATTTTTCCTCTGTATAATAATACTAGTGGACGTCCAGCGATTTCATTCGCATTATTTCAAAATTTCACACAAACCTTAACACCCTCTATACTGCGTGTAAAAGGACCCCGAGCAATGGTCTTAGAAACATTGCTGGATTCGTCAATATGAACAATTTTTACTATGTTGACAATGCGGGGAAACGAAAAAATGTTTTTTTCATCTCCATACGAAATGTCATCTCCCGAGGCAGTAAATTACCTACACACATCAAAAGTGTCTAGGAATCAAGTACATTTTAGAAGATTGCAATCAAGAATATATTTTACAAAACTGTATTCATTCATAATTTAATCAAAATGTGGTGATAAGTCATTGATACAGGCACGGGGAATTAGGTAGGAGACCAATCCAGAAGATTAGATTTGATTTAAATAAATTAGATTTTTTTAGAGCTAAAAATGTTCTTGATCCTAGACACTTTGATGTGGTTTGTATTGAAGACGAAAATGTGTAAAGTTTGCAACCTGTAAACAGTAATTAATATCTATAATAAAACTCTTGAGCATACTCAATGAATTTGACAAACAGATACAAAGTATAAGACCACACTAGTCGTTATAAAACCAGTTTTACGTCTTACTGAGGACAATTTACAAGATTATTAATCACATATCGCAAATAAGTATTTTATATTACCTAGATTAACTAGATTCGACGTGATCTAATAAATAATATTACGCGTTATATCTGTTTAGTTATTGACCCTCGTATTCATAGAGTTAGAACAGCTTTAGTACACAGTTAGTAGAGGTCTCATAACCCGGTCAAATGTACGCCAAACACGGACAAACCAATCTAAGTTGATATACGTCAACTACACACATCAAAAGTGTCTTGGGATCTCTCTTTAGGAGGCCCTTTTCCATCAGTGGACGTCGTATCGCTGATGATTATTGCAATATATTTCCTGCCACACGTTTCTAATAATAGTACAATAGTATAAGCATATTTTTGCATACATCACATGTGACTCGACACACGTGAGCATACCGCGCGGTATGCCAATAATTCGACAGTGATCGATCTGCACACCTTTAATTGGTCAATTGACAGTCATAAATGCATTAACAAGAGGGTCATAGGTTAAACAATGTGTTTGTTATTACTTGGAAAATACTGGTGTAATTATCATAATTTATATATAATATATAGTAGCTGGCCCAGCAAACATTTGTTTGCCATAGGAAGTCGCCTTTGTACCCCGTGTATTGTAAAAATACACCTTTTGAACCTTCCCTAGACTACCAAGAATAATTCAAGACCAAAATTAGCCAAATCGGTTCAGCCATTCCCGAGTTTTAGCGAGACTAACAACAGCAATTCATTTTTATATATACTTACACATCAAAAGTGTCTAGGGATCACAATGATATGATATAGTTTGAGGGATCAAGAACATTTTTAGCTCTAAAAAAAAATCTTATTTATTTAAATCAAACCTAATCTTCTGGATTGGGCTCCTGCCTAATTCCCTATTCCTGTATCAATTACTTATCAGCACATTTTGAATAAATTATGAATGAATTCAAGTTTTTGTAAAATATATTCTTGATTGCAATCTTCTAAAATGTACTTGATCTCTAGACACTTTTGATATGATTGTGTATATAGATAGAAGATACAGAGTGTAAAAAGACCATTGCTCGGGGTCTTAGAAAAGTTGTTGGGCTCGTCTATATGAACAATTTCAAATTCTTTTTGCATTTCCCCGCATTGTCGCCATAGTAAAAGTTGTGCATATTGACACGAGCTCAACCTTACTATACCTTATACATTGGAATAACATTTAGGCTAATTTTTATCCCGGAATTAAAAATATATATTAGAAAAACAACGTTTGTCGGCTCAGCTAGTAGTACATAATTTTTGAAGCGAAACTTCTTTATCGGCGTTGGAAAAAAAAAATCCGTCATATTTTTCGGTTACGCGTCACATTTGTTCCGTTACGCGCCTTTTATTTTAATTTAAGACCTCAGTTTCTGATTGTAACTATCGGTCAATGTATAAAAGTTAAAGTGAAATAAATGTATTCATGTCTATGATAATAAAATCCTTTTGTTTAAACTTTATCTAATTTAACTTTATTTAACCAATTGCGTGTAGATCATTTTGCTAAAAATAAGGCCATAAAGAAGTTTCACTTCTTACGTGTGTACACTAGTCCACGCAAACATTTTTTTTGAGATCTAGAGGTACGAAAATGAAGCCTTCTAAATCTATCTTTATCCTTCGTGGATCACAGTACTAACCGTAGTCTCCGAGGTGGTCGTCCTCGATGGGATCTCTCTTGATGATGACGTGCTGAGCTCCATTCAACGCTCGGCGGATGCGCTCCCGGTCCGACTCCGTACGATGTGCTGAATTTATTTATTTATTTACATTTGTCACATACACAAAAGTTACATTAGAAGACATGAAACAACACATCAAAAACAAAAAACATACAAAATAAAAAAATAGATACAAGATAGACGAGTTGAACGTGGCAAATGCAAAAGGGCTCTGATTCAGCATGTGCTGGGAATGATGTGGATAAGCACAGCGTTCCCAGCGCTGATCTTACATCAGTACCCGTGACATGCTGTGAGGTGTAAAATAAATAAAGATATTATAATTGTTATGTCATTAGAAATTAGTAATTAGTTAATAATTAAATAAGCTATGTCATGAATCAAATATATCAACAATTTTAACTAGGAAGCTAATGAAAATCAGATAATAGGGCAGGAAATTGAAGAATTGAAAATACTGGTGTCATGGGGGGGGGTGTTTTTATTTTATTTTATATATTAAATGGGAAGGGACACACATGAGAGATAAAGATAAGTTCCACGATAAATTCATATTTTTTTAATACCCTTCGAAAAATCTTAAGAAAAACCTTTTATGTAGTTAACAACTATTGGATGATGCACAGCCTAAAATTAAGTATTTTTAAGGGAAATTTTATTCATAAGGCTCATCAACAGAGTACATACAAGCAAAAAAAACAATCTACAATTTCTTATGTGTAAGTGTAAGAAATTGTAGATTGTGGCTATTGCACATTTATGAGTAAGTATTTACTTACCTACCTAAAATAATTATACATCAATAACAATATAACAATCTGAAATATAAAAAATAATACTAATAAAGTAAGGGTACAAATTAACAGTGCATACTTTCCTTTTTAATATACTAATTACGGAATTATTGCGTTATATTCTGTTAGTAATCCGAATAAAAAGTAAATGCCTATAATTAAGGACATGTAAAATGGCCATATCCCGAAAGAAAATTTCCTAAAACGTACGCTCGATCCAAAAGTCAAGAAGACAATTATTTCTCACCAATAGGCAGTCCAGTGTCGATGGAGACCATGTCTCCGATGCTGGTGGGGTCCATGAACATCTCATCATCGGGAGGCGCGGTGAGGGATTCCGGAACCGGCCTGATCACCAGCTCGTGACCGATGGAACCTTCCTGGAGGGGAAGAAATGAACAAAGTTTAGTTTTGATTGAAGTCCACACTCATGAGTGCTGGCAGAATACCAGCGTCACGGCAACCGTGGCAATATGCTGAGTCGGCGTCTCTTTTTTGCTGACAGACACAGGAACGATAGATAGGAATGCTGCATTTAACATGCACTGTATGTGTA
>SJJU01019628.1:0-13620 GCA_012932125.1 Conopomorpha cramerella
ACAGCCTTTCGATAAACTATCGGATCAATAAAAATACTTTTATTTCAAACGGGAAGGAAGTTCTTACTTAGTTTAAATAGCCTTGACCGAGAATTTCTAATAATTATTACTTTCCATAGATAGAAATCTGGTTCCGTTATTTAGAGTTGCACAACCAACGCTCTATATTCTTAAACATATAATTGGGAAATATTACCTACTCAACAATATTTGAACCGGGTTCCAAAAAATCATTAAAAATATTATATTTTCTATATCTTACTAACGGCCATTTTTAATCATCTATCTAGAGGTACATAGTATAAAACAAAGTCGCCTCTCGCTGCCTGTCCCTATGTATACTTAGATCTTTAAAATTACGCAACGGACTTTGATGCGGTTTCCATTAGTTGATAGAGTGATTTTTGAAGTCAGAGAAGTATTCTTAATACTACATATTGGCAAAACAACATTTTCCGGGTCAACTATCTAGTTGATTAAACTTAAATCATATCAAATTTGTTCAAAGTTGTGTTGAAAAAAATTACAAACACTAGTACAGTCACGTGTATAAAGAAACATGAACACACTCAATAATTTTAATAATCTATTTTCTTATAAAGATTTGATAGACATGTTATAGTTGTGCGAATATCGTATTCTAGATCCCGTACCAGTCAGTTGAAATAAAAAAAAATATATATTTAAATAAATATTTATCAACAACACACACATTACCTTCATCCCATGTTCTACTTAACTAAAGCACTTGTGTTATGGAGTTCAGACAACGAAATATACATACATTTTTCATTCTTTTAAATAGTACTTAAAAGTTCATCACCTAAGTACCTGTCAGCGGTGGGAATCGAACCCACAACCCTACGGAATAGCGGCAGACATGCTGACCACTACACCCGTCCACCAATATGTCTTGATACAGTACAATCGTGACTGTTCTTCCGTAATAATCAGACAGGGATATCATAATACTGCACAACATCTTAATGCGGTTTAGACATTGGAAAAAGGTCAGAGATGATTCCCACAGTCCGGTCGCCAATATACCCTGAGCTGTGAACTGTAAGAACACTCCCACACTGCCGGCTGGGTTAAAGCTGGCCAGGTCGTAATGCCCAGGCCGTACTTTCCCTTTTATATCTGCACAGTTCTTGACCGCTGCTAGCCAATCAGATAGCTTTCACCGCTTCATCTAGCTCGGAGTGCACGGCCGCTGACAGCCATTGCCGATTGCATAACTGAGTAGGTACAGTGATAATAACTGTAACAGTCTGTCCCCGGCTTAGATAAGGTCAGTCTGTGCTGACTTCTGAGAAGATGAAAGTGGAATAATAATATTTAGTTCGGCTTACGTCTGCGGTCAATGGTGTGGGTGAAACTTACAAAGGTCTTCAAGTTATAGGTACACTTAAAAAATACACTTCACGCCTTTTGATCCCAAAGCGGGGTAGGCAGAGGCACTTGCTTAGTAAGCAAATGCCTACGGTTCACCAAGCGTATTTAACTCAACTTGACAGGGGGTGAGCCCATCGCCGTTACAGGGTTCACACATCTTGTGGTGTGCGGGTTTCATCACGACGTTGTCCTACACCGTACGAGTGTTGCGTTGCGTTCATAATCTTCAAGTTACTGATGAAGTTACTGACTGAGATCCAGTGCCAAAAATTAGAGCAATCGGTCACATGACGGACGCCTTGTCAGTATGTTGTAATGTAAAACGAATAACAAAAAAATAAACAGAGTATCGTGTTACAGCTAACCACAGTTCAACAACATTGACGGGCCCGTTGGTGTAGTGGTCAGCATTTCTGCCTCTGCTCCCTCGGGTCGTAGGTTCGATTCCCACCGCTGACAGGTACTTAGGTGATGAGCTTTTAAGTACATGTTGGATGTGTCTGGGTGTTTTATTTAATAAAAAATGTGATAAAGCACACAACCAATGCCCCAGAACATCATTAACGTATTATGTCGTTCACTAAAAACAAACCCGCGATGCAGGAAGTTCTGCTTCTGGTAACCGATAAACTGATGGTCGAGCAAAGAAAGTAAAACCCACTGTTATAATCCCACCGGGAGCATATCCATATGATAAACTTCACTATTCACTTCCATGAGCTCCCAGGGGAATCATAAAATGGGAGCATATTATGGGAAGTCGCCAGAACGTACAATCCATAGGCAAACGATGTTTGTTTCCTCTAGTTGCCACCCACAAACAAGCGCGAAACCAGTTTGTAAAAATCGAC
This sequence comes from Conopomorpha cramerella, assembly GCA_012932125.1. Taxonomy (NCBI): domain Eukaryota; kingdom Metazoa; phylum Arthropoda; class Insecta; order Lepidoptera; family Gracillariidae; genus Conopomorpha; species Conopomorpha cramerella. Next base: position 2,247 of record SJJU01019628.1, read on the forward strand.
GTCTGTGATGATAATTTCCCCCCAATGTGTGCCAAACTTGAGTTAACGAGGTTACTCAGCCAATAGCCTATGGTTTATGTTGTTCGCGGCCCCGAAAGAAATTTCTTTTTTAAAAATGCGATGGGCTTTTTTTTTTATAACTAACCAGTTCTGGTCTGCCTCAACCGTCGAGTTTTCTGAGTAATTTTGTTTGTGTGCTGAGAAAATTGAACCCGTTATGTTATCCACGCACCGTCTCATGAATAATGTTAGGTACAGCAGTGGCGTGCACACCATACAGGAAAAAAGCCTACCTTAGTATTTTGGTCTTCTGTCCCTTAGGGCGAAGCAGGGTATTGTTGTAGAAAGACAGAAAGAAAGGGTGCTTACGTGGCTTGCAAGTTTAGGTGTGTTTGGTCTGATAGTCTGAGAAGTTTACCTTATTGATGATTTAATGACACAGGAAACTTCTTGGACGACCGTACAGCAGTGCCGTTGTTAGAAGGCTGCAAAATTTGGTTATTCCAAAGTTTAATACAACGAAAATTATCTGTAGTTTTTATTTGACGTGACAAACGTTTAATAATTCGATACTACGGGCTGCATGCACGGAAAGATAACGTGACTGTCCCGTTCCACGTGTAAGCGAGTACTAAAACTATTGCAATGTCTGACGTTGTCAGGTCAAACTTTACAGACAAGCATTTTTTTTAAACAAATGAACTAGCCCTTGACCACCATCCTGCCTGATGTTAAGCAGCGATGTGGCATAAGTAGGGACATCGAATGCTACTGAATGTTTTTATTCATAAGGTAGTCTTTAACAATAGATGTAAAGGAAAAGAAGGGTATGGGTGGGTGTGACTGAATTTTAAACAGTACCTACGTCATACTTCATCATCATGTCAGTCACCGAACGTCCAGTGTTGGACTTAGGCCTCTCCGAATACATACATACTTACACGACTGAAACCTGTTCCTAACTCTTTTATAATAATAATGAGTTGAAATCTCTCGTACCTACTGTGTATCTTATAAACATGAAAGTTTATATGTGTGGATGGATGTTTGTTACTCTTTCATGCAGAAAGTACTGGACGGATTTTGATGAAACTTGGTAGTATTGTAGCTTATAAACTAGAATGACATATAGGCTACAAGGTATTTTGGTAAGACAACGTTTGCCAGGTCAGCTAGTTCTGTGATAATCTGGACTTCCAGATATATCTAGTTATACTAGGTGCATTTGTTCGATCTGAAGGATACAGGTATTATTTAACGATGGAGAGAGAAATCATTAATATTTAAAAACATTTTTATTTGTAATGTACATATACTTACTATATCAATATTATTATTACTGGCTGACCTGGCATACTTTGTTTTACCAATATACTTTATAGCCTATATATTATTCTAGTTTATAAGCTACAATGCCGCCAAGTTCCATCAAAATCAGTCCGGTACTTTTTGCGTGAAAAAAGGACAAACATCCATCCAAATTTTCGCATTTATAATATTAATTAATACCAATAATATTAAGTTAATTGGATAAATGCGAAAGTAAATCTATCTGTCTGTCTCGCTTTCACGCCAAAACTACTGGACCGATTTGAATGAAATTTGGTACACGGATAGTTTAGAGCCCGAGAAAGGTTAAAGGCTACATCCCTATCCTGTCGGACGCGTCACTAAAAAAAAGGGGTTATAGTTTATATGAAATATTGAAGCTACGCGAATGAAATCGCGCCGCGTCTACTAGTAGCTGCTATCGAAAGTAATGTCGAATTTTGATAAATAGTCTGTAGGTATTTAACTTATGTATGATACTCCGCAGATAAACATTTGACAGTGACATTATGTAAATTCAGTTTCCTTGAAATGTGGTAATCTGCCGATTTCATTTCATCTTTATCATAATCGTCAACTATCAAATATTCTGGTACGTTTGTGTACCTTCTATGACGTTCATGAAGTAGCTTTGTTGCGGAGTACAGCGTCTTTTACACCCAGTACCCCGCAAGCAATGGTCTTAGAAACGTTGTTGGGCTCGTCAATATGAACAACTTTTACTATTTACTTTTAATTTCATATTTGACATTGATTGTCTGTTTTGTTTGTATTTTTAGCTTTTTTTACTTTCATTGTCATTGTGTCTAATATCGCCTCGCTACCAACTCGTCTTTCTACTAATTTGTGCCCAAAAATAATAAACTAATATTTCACTCATAGTTCATTTCATTTACAATCCGCTAGCCTTAGCATTAGTCCATCTATAATTAGTTAAATAATAACTTGATTGTTAAAAAAATATAAAGTGTCAGGGCTCGTCAGCGTGAAGAATCTAACAAATAAAAATTAATTGTGGTTTGTTAGTCTCGCTAAAACTTAAAAACGGACTAATTTTGGATGATTTTAATGTTTAATTATTTTTCGTTATCTGTATTTCTTCCAATATTCCGGGTACAAAGGTCCTATGGCAAACAAGTGTTTGCATCTTCTTCTTCTCTTATATATAAAAATGAATTGATGTTCGTTAGTCTCGCTAAAACTCGAGAACGGCTGGACCGATTTGGCTTATTTTGGTCTTTATTTATTCGCAGAACTCCAGGGAAGGTTTAAAAGGTGTATTTCATCCAATACACGAGGTACAAATCTTCCTACGGCAAAACAAATGTTTGCCGAGACACCTAGTGTTAAAATAAAAATTGACTAACCTAGTGTTAAAATATATACTGAGCACAAAATTTACCCGTTCGTCTGAGTTCTTATCACTACGTAACATTTTTTAATAAACAAAGAAAGATTTATGTTTTACCACACTGTGAGTTAAACCACAACACCATTGCGATCTCCAACCCACTTGCCAAACGTGGCTATTATTGGCTTTTCCTCTGAAATGATAATGGAAATCATTGGGGGAGGCCCTCGTCCAGCAGTGGGCATCATCATGTGGCTGATGATGATGATGAAATATGAACTTCACTCCCATCAGTATTTGTTCCAATACACGTGGTAAAATTTATTTATTAATTTATTTATTTGGATCACCAACAGAGGTTACATTTTTATGCTTACATAGCTATCTATGATATAATGATGTAAATACAAAAATTAAAATGTACGACTAACGAAAATTAATATATACCACATTCAAAAAGTTTAAATAAAATTGTAACTAATGAGATTAAGTGAACGTTAACAATTTTATGGTGGGTTTATGATAATTACTAGTGGACGAACCGCGATTTCATTCGCGTAGTTTCAGTATGTCATACAAACTATAGCACCCTCTATCCTGCACTAAGTCCCGCAGGAACGGGATAAAAAGCATCCTATGTTATTCTCCTGGTTCTAAGCTACGTCTCCACTAAGTTTCTGCCTAATCGGGTGAATCGTTCTTGAGTTATAAAGGGTTTAATATGGCAAAACAAGTGTATTCCAGGACAACTAGTGTTATAGGGAATTTTCTTTGACGTTTTTATGACAGATTTTCTGTCATACTTTCCATACAAAGTTTGACAGTAATGAATTTTCCACCCGAAAATCTGTCAGAATAACGTCAAAGAAAATTCCCCAATATAAACATAAACACAGAACTGACCCGTTCAACTACCCGAACGTGCTACTTACGTACACATTTTACAGCAAACAAAGAAAGACTGAAGATCACTGTTTTTTAAATACCCAAAGGGGTAAGCAGAGACAACTAGTAAGATAATAAATGATGGTCAACAATCGACGTATGTTGTATTTGTCTATAATCTGCCAGTCATTTATTTACTGAGCTTTTACTTATAAATCATACATATATGTCAGTGGCGTGCACTGGCTTTTACGACAAGGTAGGCAGTAATCCCCAAGGATTGACACCTATGTATAGGTAACTTGTCTTTACGAACCTATCTACTCACCCTCAAAACACAGGACCTTCGTTAGCCTATGTCGTGAGTACAACAAAAAGCATCTAGCAATAACTCTATTATTAGGTCGGGTAACCAAAATACTAAGGTAGGCAGTGTCTTTTTGCCTATATGGTGTGCACGCCACTGATAAATATCTATGTATTTTGATACGTAACGATGATGCAGCGATAGATTCACCATTTGACAAGATGGAACGTCAAATAGATATCTAGTTATCAATCATAGCCTAACTAGGTATTATACGTATATAGTAAATAAGTGTGACGCATAAGTCATAGGTCTTATTTACACTGGGGAAATTCGTACTACAAACCACACTATATTATAGTATAGTGAACCATTATATGTCCGCGGGGCTGCTTGCCAGTACATAGTAATAAAACAAAGTCGCCTCCCGCTGTCTGTCCCTATGTATGCTTAGATCTTTAACAACTACGCAACGGATTTTGATGCACTTTTAAGTGACTTCAAAAACAAAGTCTCTCTTAACAAAGTCTCTATCGTTTCCCCACAATCTTTGACAGATAGATTTTTTTTACACCTCATTGCTTTGTAAATAATCTGAACAGAATTGTCAAATGATTGAAAAGGCTTAAAGCGTTTGACATTTTCGTGACGCGTGACAAAAACAACACCGTGTGTAAGTTACACAATGTTTAACTTCATATAGTAAGGGGTATTATGTTTTACACGACATTATATTCTTCTAACGCATGCGCTTCTCAGCAGTCTGTCACATATCGTCACTTGAAATTATCTATCTCTGTATCTATTGATATTTTTTGCTAAAGCTGAGCTGTGTTAAACTGAGCCATTTTAACATTGGATATCCTAATTGTTAGAGCTCAATATAACTTTGTACCTACATGTAAAATATACAACTCTATGCAACGAAACATAACAAAAATCAATACATGTAATAAGATAAAATTTGCACTGAACTTGTACCTAGCAACTCCTGTGTTTTGTAAGTGTTAGTTATGCTCCGCGGTTTTACTCACGGTTTATTGTTTTTTTTCTGTTCTTATAGGATATGTGGCTTTCTACTGGTAAAGGATATTTTTAAAAACCTTACACTCTTATGAACTCACAAACTTTACCTCTTTTATATTAATTGTATAACATATTGGATATTAAAAAAACAATCAAGCCATTTAATGTCAAAGCAGTATAAACAGAGGTACAAGCAATAGCAAGTACCAAGTAGTAGTACCTTGTTTTTATCTTATCTCTATGAACAAGCGTACCTGGCTTAGAAGTAACATAATATTATAATAAAACTATTTTTAAACACATATTTTGATTAATTTTGATGTCAAAAATGTGTTTTGGATATTTGTAGGTTGCACCTACTTACTTACATATTCATTTTCTGGCTCAAATAATAATATTCTATAATGGTTCCTAGTTTGCGATTGGGTGACTGTGAAATGTCCATAAATGTTATTATTGTAATTCAGTATTTCCAATATCCTGGATAATTTGAGGTAAAATTCGACTTTGTTTATAAAGTTTGCTTGCAACACTAATCTTCCCCTTCAGTCGAACAAAACCCCGATACTCGCCACCCAGTGTGTAATCAAATAAGATATTCGTTACTCCATTAAGCAGACAACAACAACACTTGACAATCAAATAACTTATCGTAGACCATTAGTAAATCATCCACTTTACATAAATAAACACCATTAGACATCTAGAAAACAAAAGAACGTGTCTAAATCATTTATTTTTTTCTTGTTTTCAGCGTCAATCAGAGGAATCATGCCATCGCGGCTATCAGCTGCGCAGGATCATCGATAAGGGCCGATCCAAACACAAAAACTTTATCTGTGACAACATTAAGACCGATAAATATCGAAGTGCGATTATTCGAGTCGTCAGTGCGTGCTGGTGTGTGGACACCTCGAGTGTTGTCCCGTTTTTTGTTTTTCTCGAACGATAAGTGTTAGTGTATTCTTTGGTATAACAATGGCAACAGCTGGAAGTGAAATTTGGCTGCAATGGTTCGCGTGCTGTTACCAGCCGGCGGCGCACACTCAGCGCACGAGGCGGAGGATAGACCGGTCCATGATCGGAGCTCCTACCAACTTCCAGCACACAGGACACATAGGTAAGAACTATGATTTTATTTTGAACTAGCCGTGTGGTGACGGCGAATAGAATACATGTGTCACCACCCCAGCCTAACATTTCCCGTCATGGGGCTCGTAAGAAGCGACCGAGAGAGCTCTCCAGAGAACGGGCAGCAGCGTTATCTGTGAGTTAAACCACAACACCAATGCGATCGCCAACTCGCCTGCCAAGCGTGGCGATTACTGGCATTTCACCCCAAATGACGGATCCCATTGGGGGAGGCCCTCGTCCAGCAGTGGACGCTATGTGGCTGATGATGATGATGATGATTTTGAACTAGCTGTGCTCGCGACTCCGTCCGCGCGGAATAGTGTCTTCGGGTAGCAGTTTTAATAATCAAGGCGAAATATTTTACATATCAACTAAAGAAAGTTTCATTACGATACGTTTACAGCCGTTTGGGAAGTGTCGTTTTTGGACGATCCTACGGGAACCAAATCGAATTCCGGGATAAAAGTTAGCCGTAATGTTATTCCAATGTATAAGGTATCTGCGAGCCAAATTTCATCAAAATCTGTCCAGCCGTTTTGACGTGATTCGCGGATAAACAGGCAGACAAAAAACATGAAATTCGGCTTCGGAAACGGCATCTTGATACACCACTCCACTGGTTTTCTGGAGTAAAAAGAATCAATGTTTTGGACTTCGAACAGTTTTATTATAGTATAAATATTTAGTTGAGTTTCTATTTCATTGGTGTTGGAGAACAGGTCCTTTCAGAGGCCTAAGTACAACACTCTGGTAGTTGCATCGCTCTGGCATGGTAACGGCAAACGATGTGCATTGCTGATGTTGTTACTTTCACATCCCCGTCGTCCGTAATGAAACAGCAATGCACATCATTTGCCGCTACGATACCAGTGCGATGCAATTACGAGAGTGTGGCAGATTTTGCCCTAGTCTAATATCACCGCGACTTAGTTCCGATAGAACAACTGACGCGGTGAACTTGGTTGGTTAACTAATGGGGACTTTTCTCTGAAGTTATTCTGACAGATTTTCTGGCGGAGAACTGTCATTACTGTCAAACTTTGTTAGGAAAGTATGACAGTTATGACAGAAAAATTTCAAAGAAAATTTGGCGAGCAGTAAAATAGACACAGTATGGGCACAACAGCACAACAATCTAATGAAAGTCTATCTAATCTATTTCCGAAGAAATTTCAGTAGTTTTACAGCGAAGACGTTACCTCTAAAGTGTATCACTGTCATATCAGCCCACTGATGGCTACTGCTAGACACAGGCCTCCCCAAAGCCGCGTCACAACGATCGCTTCTAATGTTAGGTGCGAAAAGATCGAAATTAAATCACAATTGCGTGCAGTTGCAGAGGCCTATGTCCAGCAGTGGACGAATAAGGGATTGAATGAATATGTTATTACGTCAGAAATTAAGTATACACGCGAAAGCCTTATATTATCAGAATTTCAGCGTTCACTTGTTGATTATTATTGATTATCAGGACTCGGATGAGAGTAGCTTTAGGTAGCTTACGTTGTTTGGTAATTTCTGCCTATCTGCATTCATCTACTCTATATAACGATAAGAACTGTCACATTGAAGTACGTACTTCCTCGACAACAGCGGTGAGCGGCTTTAGGATTCATTGTACACACATCTAAAGTGTCTAGGGATCAAGAACAATTTTAGTTCTAAAAAAAATCTAATTTATTTAAATCAAATCTAATCTTCTGGATTGGTCTCCTACCTAATTCCCCATGCCTGTATCAATTACTTATCACCACATTTTGAATAAATTATAAATGAATTCAGTTTTTGTAAAATATGTTCTTGATTGCAATCTTCTAAAATGTACTTGATCCCTAGACACTTTTGATGCGATTACTTACATATACTTTACATACATACAGACCGACCTAAAGCGGGCAGAGTGAACCTTATGATCACAAGGACCTAACAATTCGAAGAGATGCCAGTTTCCTCCCGGTTCTTCTGGTAAAGAAATTAATTCGAACCGAATTAATTTACTTTTGTATTTAAAATCATACATGACTTTCATCAAGCTTTGTGTTATACTACTGTATAGCTGTATGTAATAGCACTTATACCGATAAAGAAATAAATGATTTGATTTGTCATTACGCATAATAAGTAGTCAATAATGTTAGAGCGTCTGAGGTCCAGTCCATCGGATATTTGGCTTGCAATCGGGGGGTCGCGGATTCGAGTCCGGCTACTAGACTACGGTTATACGGCAATCAATGGGATTCTTATTTCAGACCCTATGTACGTAACGCAACTTACGGTGAAGGACAATATCGTGATGAAACCCGCACACCACAAGGTGTGTCAACGCTATAACGGCGATGGACGCATTCGCCGCCGTGGGTTAAAATGCGCTTGTTGAACAAGTCCTACTCCTCTTTGATTAAAAGTCGTGAAGTGTGTACATTAAATAATAATATTTCTAATAAAACTGACGCAGATTTTGCTAAACAAACTACTAAGGCAAAGTTGTTCTGAAGTACGTAATTGCAGAAGAAACTAAATATTATTTAGTAAAGCATAAAACCGCCACTTACCTACCTACTTGTTGTCGACAAAATACCTACTTGACTGTACGCTACGGATTAAACCCATGACAAATCATATTAGTAGATAAGAGTATAGACAAAATAATGCTATAGATTAAGCATAATTCGACTTCAATGACTTTTAATGTTGTTTATGTCAACCATTGATAATTAATATGGAGTTTGTTTTTTAGTTGAATACAAAAGTAGTAATGGCAATTTTTTACAAAGCAAAGCATAGGTATTGTAATGTATGAAGAACTGGATTTTGCTTGCCGAACTAGTTTTCTACAATTAATTCCACATAAAGATTTAAGATTTTCGTAGACTTTGCAATGTAGGCGCAAAAAAATCGTTTATTTACCATATCACTTTAAAAGAAACCTTAAAAATGACCAATCATTCTCTAATTTTATTATGCGTGTTAAAATACTTGCATCAAAAACGTTGTGTAGTATTAAAGACCTACGCGTACAGTAATAGGGACAGATAGCGATAAGCAATTTAATTTTAAACTATATTATGTAGCAATAAAACCTTTATTAGTGTCCAATTGAAGTGAATACATAAATTTTATTGAAAATTAGAAGATTTCATAGTTTGGACTGTACCCTGCTATACCAGTCAACTTTCCCGTTTTAAATATTTAGATCAATACATAGTATAAAACAAAGTCGCTTTCCGCTGTCTGTCTGTTTGTCTTCTCCTTTAAAACTAGGTAACGGATGTTGATGCGGTTTTCTCTAATGGATAGAGTGATTTTTGAGGAAGGTACATGCATATAATAGTAGAGAAACACTGTTATTAACGTATATTGGTAAAACAACGTTTGCCGGGTCAGCTTGTAGATAGATAAAATATCTAGGTAACGTCAATAAAATCGATATCTTTCTCGCTGTCATGACCTTTAGCATTTACCTTTTGCTCCGCTATTGAGTCATTGTAACGCCTTTTTGTTATCCTTCATTGATTTTAATACTATCCGAGTTTCACCAAATCTTTAAAACTTTACATGCTGTAATGGGGCTATTGGAAGATCATGAGCGAATGAAGTGTTTTCTTTTTAAAAATATCCCGCAAAAGAGCGAGTGGCGACTGCCTGACGAGGCCTATGTCCGGCAGTGGACAAATATGGGCTGATGATGAAGATGATGAATAGAGCAAGTCCGATGAAGAACTATCATATGACTAAATAGTTGTATCTCTTTCGTTTCCCATCTTTGACATTTTGAATCTTTTTTTTTAGAAAAGTCCTTTTCTAAAAATAACTGTAATTCTCGTATTCGGACACTTGTCTTAATTCGGACATGTTTTAATTAATTCTTGAATCTGTAATTAAATATCCATGAAAGTACCTCTACCCTGTGTCTACATTAAACGTTCTCATTTCAAGCACTTGAAATAGCTCCTTTTTACGGTAGGCACTTACATTTTAATGCATTTAATTTTCCGCCACAAATTCAAATGACGGGGTGTTATACGTTTGACGTGTGTATCTGTGTGTTTGTTTGTAGCGTCGTAGCTCCTAAGCGAATGAACAGATTTAGAATTTTTTATTTATTTGAAAGGTGATTTAATCGAGAATGTTCCTAGCTATGTTTGATCGATATCTCTTCACCCACTCAAAAGTTATTAGGGTTGGAAGTAGGGATGAAAAATTTTACTTGAATAAATATGTCCAAGTGGGTATCAAATGAAAGGACACGAACATTTTAAATCGGGTTTTTTTTTTTTTACTTTAAACTAGTTATTCCATAACCATATTTGACATTCAACTGACAAGTTGTTGAGCCTGGTATATCTTAATAGTTATACTGCGTACCGTATGTGTTTTATTCATAAACTGAGAATTTCCTTTTCATTTATACAAGAGTGGGCGATCATGATAGCGGTTTTTTTTTAATAATTCATGTAGCTTATGTCGATGTTTTAAATATTTTTGTAAATAAATATTACATACGTACATTTGGCATATTTTCCGCGAAATAAATTAACAGGAAGTTGTTCATCATTTGGTTGTATATGAGATTAGTGACCCTGATTCAATTTATCTAGTACAAGTTTTTACTATGTTTGTATATTTTAAAATTGACGTATCTGCAAAAAAAATCTGGTGCATTCAAATTAAGTTTAACTTTCTATTTCTTCCATATGGGTATGCGTTATAAATTGTATGTCGTTTGGAGCCATTAACATTTGAACGGATTTGGTGGCTATTTGAATATATTTTTTTAAATATTCATGATATCTGTTAAGTTTTAACAATTATCTTGGTGGGATATGGCGCCGAACTACTTTCACTAATGTGTTAATTTATTTATTTTCTAACGACATATTTTACATGGTGAAACATTTACGGTGAGGGCATTTGCTTAACAAGTGCCTCTGCCTACCCCACTTGGGATTAAAAGGCATGAAGTGTGTGTTGTACATACTATACTATGTAGGATAAAAATATGATGTTATACTGAGGGTATATAAGAATAAGATAATTAATTACAGAAAACATGTATCAAACTCATAGTCCCATTTCGTAGCTGGTTTTGGTAGCTGGCTACAGCGCGGAAAAGAATAGACCCATTGGGAAGCTAACTACGTACCTTCTAGTAGCGAAGCTAGGAGGTAAGCCGGTAGTGAAAAATAGGCACTTAACCAATGCTTATTTAGATTTTTTTATTTGTCTTACTTATTTGAGCCATAATAAGTCCCTACGCTACTTAATTTCCTTGAAAATATTTGTTAATGTGCCTGGCATAGGCTTGTCTTGTTCTACCGGCTTACCCCCTAGCTTCGCCACTA
>SJJU01019631.1:0-11125 GCA_012932125.1 Conopomorpha cramerella
CAGAGGCACTTGCTAAAGCAAATGCCCACGGTTCACCAGGCGTATTTAACCCAACGTGACAGGGGGTGAGCCCATCGCCGTTATAGGGTTCACACACCTTGTGGTGTGTGGGTTTCATCACGATGTTGTCCTTCATCGTACGAGCGTTGCGTCGCGTACATAGGCTCTGGAAAAGAGTCCCATTGGTACACGTCCAGTAGCCGGACTCGAACCCGCGACCTCCCGGTTACAATTCAAGTATCCGACCAACGCTAGCCGAACGGCGAATAGAATACATGTGTCACCACCCCAGCCCAACTTTTCCCGTCATGGGGGTCGTAAGAGGCGACCGAGGGAGCTCTCCAGGGAACGGGCAGCAGCGCTCTCTGTGAGTTAAACCACAACACCACTGCGATCGCCAACCCGCCTGTCAAGCGTGGCGATTACTGGTATTTCACCCCAAATGACGGATCTCATTGGGGGAGGCCCTCGTCCAGCAGTGGACGTTATGTGGCTGATGATGATCCGACCAACTTAACAATAAATTTCAGATAATCATCTGGAACTTGGAGAAGTTGTCCCAGGCGCTCAGCCGGATCCTGTCGGACGACGACAAGGCGAAGGTCGCCCACGTCGTGACCACGCTGCAGCAGTACGCCGACGACAGGATACTGTGAGTCATATCACTATACAGGGTGGCCCATTCAAATCGGTCAGTATGGGAAAGTCTGAAACTATAGCACATACCACGATTTGTTCTTAGGAACCATGTCACCGATTTTGATAAATAGAAAAGTATAGTCAGTATAGTCGGCGTCATCGTTCATGGATTCATCACATTGATGAATCCATGAACAATGGGGGATTGTCAAAATCCAAAAATTTCTTATCTAGATGTCGCTGGTAGGTGTCCAGGGTGACTTCTTTCAGTTATATTTTAGTACGTTTTTTATTACATATTTGGGTAAGTTATTCATTGTTCAGACACTTTTGTAACTTGTAAATAAACAATAAAAAAAATTCTCTGTCACCTTCAATATTGAATGCTTTAAATTAGTAATTTCGTTGACATTTATCCACCCTAGGACAGCTAGCGCCATCTGTCATAACTAAGAGAAACTTGGGCCCTGAAAATTCCCCATTGCGGCTGTCAGCTCTAAAGTGGCCTACACAGGACACAGTTTTTGATATTCCGACTTAATTTACTAAAAACATGTTAAAATAATATCATTAATGTTAAAGAATCAATAATTTTAATTACAAAAAAATAAACATTTGGACAATAATAAGCTTCCATAAAATATCTACACAGTAAGTAACGACTTGCCGGAGTCTGTGTTTCCTGCGCAGTACAGTCTGAAGGTCTTCAAGTCACTGGGGTGTATAGGTATCTAATGAACAAGTGTGCTCCATCGTAGACCACATCGCTGCTTAACATCAAGCAGCGATGTGGTCTACGATGGATCTAGGATGGTGGTCAAACGCTTGTTCATAGTGATAAAAAAAAGTCAAACCCATTATTCTAAAAACTCCTTTATATCCACACTGATTGGTCTAGGGTTAGGCCACTTTAACGCTGATGGCCTCAATTTTTAGAATGTATGTGACTGACAACCAAATGTATGACGATGACATTTGTATCTCAGCGTTGGACGTCCTATTGCTTCTTAGTTCTATGTCATCAATTAATAGAGATGTTATTTGTTTTTGTTCATGAATCGAAGTGACAACGTTTCAATTATGCAGTTACATGTAAAATAAATGTAATAAGCTGTACAGCACGTATTATGAACGACTAATAAATAGGTTTCATCTTGATGCCTTGAATGCATTGTCTGTTGCTCATAAAACATATACTAAACTAAGACTATAATAAGAGGTTTTCTGATAGCTTCAAATATGTCAAAAGTAGTTCTAAAACATCTCACAGATGGCGCTATACAATAATACAATATTAGAACTTTTTTTTTAAAGGAAAGTATGCAGTTTTTCTTGTTATTAAAATGGATTACATGGTTCCTGTAAATATTTTATTTTATAGTAACTGTAAATATTTTTTATGTTATTTTATTTTTTTTACCATTATTATGTATATTTATACTTATTTACTCTTATTATTTTAGTAGTAGGATAGAACATGCTCGACCGGATAGCGACACACACTACCCATTACACTATGTTAAGTTCCATTACAAGTTATATGAATTAGGTTACCTGGAAGAAATCGCTCTGAGCGATAAGGTCGCCATTTGCAATCTTACCATTGTTTGTTTTACATTTTGTAATGTACAGTGTGCAATAAAGAGTTTATTCATTCATTCCTGAGAACATAACTTCTTATGTCTTATAGTTTCATACTTTCCCATACTGACCGATTTGAACGAGCCACCCTCTATATACCAATGACTTTATTCACAGGTCCACATACCTCCTGAAGCTGGGTCTATCACAGCGGCACCCCGCAGACCAGGCCCTGGTGAACCGGCTCTTGGAGCTGATGCAGGAAACCACGGCCGACTTCACCTGCACCTTCAGGCAAATGGCTGAGGTAAAGTTGATTATATGCTTACAACAACGATCTAGAGAGCGTCTGTGGTCCAGTTGGTCGGATACTTGACTTTTAACCGGCAGGTCGCGAGTCCGGCTACTGGACGTGAACCAATGGAACTCTTTTTCAGAGCCTTTGTATGTATGCAACGCAACGCTCGTACGGTGAAAGACAACAAACCAAACCCGCACACCACAAGGTGTGTCAACTCTATAACGGCGATGGGCTCACCGCCTGTCACGTTGGGTTATATACGCTTGGTGAACATTGGGCATTTGCTTATTAAGCAAGTGCCTCTGATTTCCCCGCTTTGGGGATTAAAAGGCGTGAAGCGTATTACTTTACTTAAGTCCTATGGTACCGGATTGGTACAAAGAGTCTTTACAAGATGACGCCACGCCGTCCTGTCCTCTGCGACTGCTCTGGCATTATTCCGTAGGAATAGTAAGTTTTCTTATAGTTGTCCTTTATACCGCAATATAACCGAAGTCCACGCGGGCGAAGCCGCGGGCGGAAAGCTAGTAACCTTATAAGTGCCTTTTAAAAATATTTAATTTCTCCATCGCAGCTAGACATGAGCGAGCTGGATAATGAAACAGCGTTGGAAAGCAAGTGGTCATTAAAAAAATGCTCAACGTCGTCCCAGTGGAAGTCGTGGGTGCACGACTACAGGGAACGGGTTAAGAAGGAAGGAAGTAAGTTCTTGTATCTATTTTCCTGTAATATAATAAAACACATAGCCGATGCCGACGACCGGCATGGACTATAGTGGTCAGGACATCTGCTTCTAGGACGACGGTCGCGGGTTCGATTCCCGCCACAGACATAATGCTTTAGTGATGAGCTGAGGCATTTGTTGTGTGCGTCTGGGTGTTTTATTTGTCTATGCATGTATTTAAAAGTATTTATATAAGTGTGTATCCTAGTTTGTGGTCAGGTGACCGTGTGTAAAAATAATATTTATTATTTTTTTAACTTGCCGTGACGGCGATTAGAATACATGTGTCACCACCCCAGCCCAACTTTTCCCGTCGTGGGGGTCGTAAGAGACGACCGAGGGAGCTCTCCAGAGAACGGGCAGCAGCGCTCTCTGTGAGTTAAACCACAAAACCACTGCGATCGCCAACCCGCCTGCCAAGCGTGGCGATTACTGGCATTTCACCCCAAATGACAGATCTCACTGGGGGAGGCCCTCGTCCAGCAGTGGACGTTATGTGGCTGATGACGATTTTTTTAACAAGGCCGTGTTGTGACGGCAAATGTAAATATATAAAAGGAAAAGCTGACTGACTGATATCAACGCACAGTCCAAACTGCTAAACTTAGGCACTTGAAATTCGGAACGGACGTAGTTTAGGTACCATAGTGGTGCACTAAGAAAATAATTCCAGAAATTCCCATGGGCACGGCAATTAACGGGAAAATACTTTTGTATGAACAATCTAAACGGCTCAAGTTAGACGCTTGAAATTTGGGATGCAGGTACTACTAAACTACGCGAATGATATCGCGGGGCGTCCACTAGAAGAATACATGTGTCCACCACCTCAACCCAACTTTTCCCGTCTTTCTCTCGGTCTCCGCGAGGCGACCGAGGGAACTCTTCAGGGGAGCAAGTCTGCTACACCTTCGCAATGGGGAATTTTCAGGGCCCCTATTTCTCTTAGTTATGACAGATGGCGCTACTTGTATTAGGGGGACAAATGTCAACGAAATTGCACACAATGCAAAAGTGACGGCTGAAAACCGGGGCCTGCGCAACCTATACCTATCCATATCTATGTTTTTTTTTTTAAATTTTTTTATTATTATTATTATTTTATGTATAAGATAGGACTTGGTACCTCAATTCTGTGTAGGTACTGTTTCGTGCTCAATGTAGTGTGCTTTGTTGAAATAAATTTTATTTTATTTCATTCAGTCCGTATTGAAGGCCACAGGATTTTTTTAAATTAAAAGTTTAAAACGGGTATCATAGTCAACTCGCGACCACGACACATGTAACTGTGTCGAAAGGTCGCGCAAACAACGAAGTTAAGTTGAATGCTTATCTCTGTTAATTTTCGCGCTATAATACCCGTTATAAACTTTTAATATGATATTTATTCATTTACTCACGTTTGTCACATATATACAAGTTACATTACAAGAGAAGGAACGGCACAATATTGAAAAAAAAACATTGAAAATAACAAATAGGTAGAAGATAGGGAGACGAGTTGGACGTGGCAAATGCAAAAGGGTTCTGATTCAGCATGTGCTGGGAATGATGTGGATACACACAGCGTTCCCAGCTATGATCTTACATCAGTACCTACCCGTTTTGTGCCTCGTTTGTAATAATACTGTCTCCCACTATTTAGGTTAGGGAAGTCAAAAAAAAAAAACATATGTATGCATTGCAATGCAGCGCATATATATATTTTTTTTCTTCTTATTTCTATACCGTCTTTAGTTTAATAACTATGTGGGATCCAAGACAGAACGCTAGGCCCCCCGGGATCTAGCCCAGTCGTCACTGATTGAGCTCTTGTCTATTCTGGATGCTGCTGTAGATCCTGGCTCTAACAGGAATCACAGTGGTGGGAAAGTGGGTGGGAATAAAAAAAGTACCCGTGACATGCTTTGAGGTGTAAAATAAATAAGATATTGTAATTGTTATGTCATTGGATATTGTAGTAAATAATTAAATAAAGTATGTCATATAATATAAGTAGGTAGGTACATGTCATTGTGTGAAAGCCGAATTGCACTCATTCTAAAAATGAATGAGGTATGATTAAAATGTAGAAAATGTCAGTAAAATAGGACTTGAAACTTGAAAAATATGATGACTTGTCTGTCTGTAAATGATCCAGTAGAGGGGAGCGAGCGGCGCGCGCGCATGCTCCGCGTGAACCCGGCGTACATACCTCGTAACTGGATGCTGGAGGAAGCCATCAAGGACGCCGAGAAGGATAACTTTGAAAAGGTAAAATGCAGTTAATAATAATAATAATAATCTTTTTATTCTCAGGCAACAAAAGATACCTTTATAGGTATCGGCCCATAAAAACAAATAAAATACAATACAAAAGAAAAAATTACAAATGGATACTATACATAAACAATATTATATTACTTAAAAAGTTAAACATAGCGTTCATTGTTAACCATTTTAATCAACGTTTACAAGACAGAAGTTTATCAAGAGATTTATTGTGAAACACTCGCGCGATTTTAGCGACATCTCACGGTAACAAAAGAAACTATTTTTTAAGAGCGTCTGTGGTCCAGTTGGTCGGATACTTGACTTGTAACCGGGAGGTCGCGGGTTCCAGTCCGGCTACTGGACGTGTACCAATGGGACTCTTTTTCAGAGCCTATGTACGCCACGCAACGCTCGTACGGTGAAGGACAACATCGTGATGAAACCCGCACACCACAAGGTGTGTGAACCCTATAACGGCGATGGGATCACCCCCTGTCACGTTGGGTTAAATACGCTCGGTGAACCGTGGGCATTTATTAAGCAAGTGCCTCTGCCTACCCCGCTTTGGGATTAAAAGTTGTCAGATGGTTGTCAACTAATTACCTATTGTGAATAATGGAGAATTTTCTTTGACGTTTTTCTGATGGATTTTCCGGCGGAGAACTGTGTTAAAAAGAATAAAAAATGTGTTTTATCATGTCTCTTAAGAATTTCAATTGCATAGAAAGAAATACTAGATGGCATATTGTTGATAATAGTCCAACTATAGTTGGGCATATGGAGAGAATGGATGAAAGTCGATTAACGAAAGAGATTTATATGGGTGATGTAATGGGCCGGGTGAGTAGAGGTCGCCCCAGAAGGACATACATTGACCAGATTGGTGATGTCCTGGCGGAAGGTGCCGTGAAAAGTATTCGAAACCGAGGTCATGTATGAAAAGATGTATGAATGTAGATGAAGCGAAAGGGGTATGTCAGGACGTGACAAATGGAGATCTGCAGTCTCTGCCTCCCCTCTGGGAGACAGGCGTGAAGTGTATGTATGTGTCCAACTAAAGAATAGATCGCCATTCACTAAACAATACCTTAATATATTGATTAACTCACCAATGGGGAATTTTCTTTCGACGTTTTTCTGAACAGATTGTTGGGCGGAGAACATCATGTAACACTGTCAAACTTTGTTTGGAAAGTAAAAAAAAAAATAAAAAATATAAATACACTTCACGCCTTTAATTCCCAAAGAGGGGTAGGCAGAGGCACTTGCTAAACAAGTACCCACGGTTCACCAAGCGTATTTAACCCAACGTGACAGGGGGTGAGCCCATCGCCGTTTGGAAAGTATGACAGTAATGACAGTTCTCGAAAATCTGTCAGAATAACGTCAAAGAAAACTCCCCATTGCTAAATCATCATGACGAAAGTTACATTCGCACACTTATTGCATGTGCAACATCCGCAGGTACGCTTCCTGCTGCGAGTGCTGTGCAAGCCGTTTGACCTGGACGAGGAGGCGGAACGCAGAGGCTTCTCGGCACCACCGCCCAGCTGGGCCTTCGGGCTCAAACTGAGCTGCTCTAGTTAAAATGTATTATGTTAAATCTACTAAGTATATAAAAATAAGTCGGGTTTTCCCCCCTGACGCTATAACTCCAGAACGCACGAACCGATTTCCATGGTTTTGCATTCGTTGGAAAGGTCTCGGGCTCCGTGAGGTTTATAGCAAAGAAAATTCAGGAAAAAAATTCAACAGAAAAGCGGGTAAACGAAACGAACCCATCTGGTGGCGAAACGGAGTTCGCCGGGTTTGCTAGTTGCTACTAAAAAAATATGGTTGTCTGTAAAATCAGTTCACGGACGGTACTTTGACGTGACTTTGCTTTATACTACACACATCAAAAGTGTCTAGGGATCAAGAACATTTTAGCTCTAAAAAAAAATCTAATTAATTTAAATCAAATCTAATCTTCTGGATTGGTCTCCTACCTAATTCCCCATGCCTGTATCAATGACTTATCACCACATTTTGCATAAATTATGAATGAATTATTATTATTATGAATTCAGTTTTTGTAAAATATATTCTTGATTGCAATCTTCTAAAATGTACTTGATCCCTAGACACTTCTGATGTGTGTATGTATTAATAAATATAATCACACAATTTTTATTCTACGCACAAAAATGTTTTCGGAAAATTGTAAAACTTAGTAAATGTGCTCCAATCTTAAATAGGTAGTGCTGCCATGACCTTTTGGCCCATGACTAACTGAATATTCAATGTGATTTTTCGACATCCCCACTAGTATTTTTTCCATTCAAGAGTTTGTGTTTGGTGCTTGTTTATAGGTACTTATGCTGCATGTAAAAGGACCCCGAGCAATGGTCTTAGAAACGTTGTTGGGCTCGTCAATATGAACAACTTTTACTAAGACGACAACGTGGAGAAATGAAAAATATTTTCAATACCCATATAAAATGTCATCTTCCGACCCAAAAAATTGTCTGGAAATGAAATTTTTTTTTTGCGGGGCCCCGCATATCTTCACGGAAAAAAAAATTCTGTGAAGATTTCCCGTTTTTTTAATCTCCATACAAAATGTCATCTACCGAGGCAGAAAATTGTCTTATTTTGTACGAAGATGGAAAATTTTATTTTCATTAAAAACGAATTTTTTTTTTAAATTTCCCGGCATAGTAAAAGTTGTTCATATTGACACGAGCCCAACAACGTTTCTAAGGCCATTGATCGGGGTCCTTTTAAGCGCACTATAATGAGGCAGATGATCAGATCTGTGACGTCACTCAATATACTGCGTGTTTTATTCATAGAGGTACGTACAGTCGGCCAAAAATGTGGTATACCACCTTAACCGTTTACCAGGCAGAGGGAATACAGCTCCCATTTAATTTTGAACCTTAGTCCGTTGCAATACAGTTTAAAATGAATTTCAAACAAACCTTCCGCCTGTTAACTTGATACTCGTAATATGAAAGGAAAATAAGGTAATTTTTTCGTCACAATATGATAGAACACTGGTGGCCGATGGTACGAAACCCCTCGTTATATTGTATAGTTAATTTGTTCGTTGAGAATTTTATATTTTTGTTTACGTTATTTATAAGTAAATAGACGCAGGAATTTTTAGCTTAAGGTTTCTTTTAAGAGTAGCCTTAGTCCTATTTGAGGCAGTCAGCACTAAAGTGGGCTAACCCTAGACCAATCGGTATGGAAATATAAATGGTTTTAGAATAATGTGTTGACTTATGTGTGTAGATATTTTATGGAAGTTTATTTTTGTTCAAATGTTTACTTTTTTGTAATTAAAATTATGGATTCTTTAACATGAATGATATTATTTTAACATGTTATTAGTTAATTGCTGTACTTAAGTCGGAATGTGAAAATCTGTGGCTCACTTGGCGCTGACCGTCTCATTTCATAGCCGGATTTGGTAGCTTGTTCCCCTCGCGACCTGTGCATCCACTAGTGGGTTCACGGGTAAACCGCATTTACCCCTGAACCAAGAATTTACCCGTGAACCTACAAGCTGGTGGGTGTACCAGTCGTCCCTCGCGACTCGTTTGTTCGTACTCAGCTGCGCATTGGTTCTATTCTTTCCCGTGTCGTAGGCTAATTCCGAATATCCACCCTAGAAAATCCACCTCAGGGTGGATAGTGGGAAAATAAGCGTCCAAAAATGCACCTCTTCATAAGAACTAAATTTTCTATTGTATGGCGGTGTGAATAATTGAACGCGCATTTTCTCTACGCATCTACCCTGGGGTAGATTTTCTAGGGTGGATAATGGGAATAAGCCGTGTCGTAACCAGCTCTGGTTACGAAATGTGTTATATTATTTGTTATTACTAAAAGTATATGATAATATTTTAAACTGTAAATAAAATAAAATATTTTAATAATAATTTCACAAGTTTTTATTTCTATCCGAATCGATACTAACTCTCGAAAAACAAAAGTAAATCTAAAGACATAATTTTTAGAGTATCCATCTCCTTGTGACTAAACAATAAATAAACAAAAACAAACTTAATTTATGTAAATAAAAGAATACTTTTTAACATAAATATATATATATACGTTAAATAAAAAACGTTGGCGATATAGTCGAGACAATCACTCGGCGCGTGACACCCATCATTCCCCAAGGAACACTGTCAGAAACTAAAAAAAAATCACCTATTTGTTCAAACTTACAAATCAGCTAATGGGGATTTTTCAGGGCCCTTGATTCTCTTCGTTATGGCAGAAAGCGCTCTGTTTTAAGTCTTAGTCTTTTTTTTTAATGGCAATCTATTAGCTTGTGCCAATAATTTTTGCCAGTGTCCGAGTGTGGATAAGCAAATAGTCGTCAATAGTCAAAGTCGTGTTAGTCTTATTTATATGTGAGGGTTGACCATCACATTTCAATGCTGCGTGGAACATTATACGGGAATAAGCTCTGTTTTAGGGGGATAAATCGCACAGTTAGAACAAAAGTGACGCAAAACAATATGTGTAATTTTATGAAATTGAACCTTAACATAAAAGATACAAAACTTAAATTACAAAATCGACATGTTTGGTATTGGGTTCTTTTTGTTCTAACTATGCGAAATGTCAACGAAATGACTAACTCAAGCAGTCAGTATTGAAGGTGGCAGTAACTTATTTTATGGCAGAATTGTAGCTTCACATAAGAGCCAATTTTAAAAATTGAATAGATTTTTTTTGTTTACACCTTACAAAAGTGTCCAAATAGTAAACATGTACTAAAATCGCTTTTTATGGAAACGCGGACTGACATGATATTAAATGTTTAAAACGGGTATTATAGCGCTATGTACTAAAATATAAATGACAGAAGTCACCCTGGACACCCACAAGCGACATCTAGACAAGACATTTTTTGAGTTTGATAATTCCCCATTGCCACTTTATACCTGAAGAGGTAATTTTGTTTCCCGTTTTTGACTTAGGATTCCTCGGAAAAAGTTCTTTCGTATCGCGAGACGAGTGACTTTCTCAAGTTTTCCCCAATATTTTTACATCTAATCATAATCTTCATCGTTGCTGTCGTCCGGTTCTGAGTAATCTTCATCATCATCTTCCAAATCTTCAACCATTAGTTCTGTCTCTTTCATATTCTCCTTGTCCTCTTCACTCGGTTCCTTGGCAACCGCTTCAGCTGAACGGTGATGGAAAACAAAGGAGATACACTTAGCGAGGTCCCAGCACTGCTTTAGTACTATATCGGCCAGATTTTTCTTGTCCGCACAGTGGTACCAATTCGACAAATCTGACGTGCAGTCAGAATTCTCAGGTGGTAATGTCACTTGTATGTTGTTCACGCAACGCTTACATTTAAACTTGCTGTGAGTGTCTGATAATGTATTCTCCTCTAGCCTGAAAAGGTCTTTCAAGTCATCAGATGTAAAATGTCTGAGTGCATCCTCATTTTGATCGACAACAGTGTCGCTGAGAGCCTTCTTGTGCGCTTGACGTTGGAATATCTTTTCCTCAATTGTACCGGTTGCCAGTAAACGGTAGATATAGCATGGTTTTTTCTGTCCATCTCTCCAAACTCTTGCCATGGCTTGGTCATCGTTAGCCGGATTCCAGTC
>SJJU01019634.1:0-12231 GCA_012932125.1 Conopomorpha cramerella
GTGACAGGGGGTGAGCCCATCGCCGTTATAGGGTTCACCACCTTGTGGTGTGCGGGTTTCATCACGATGTTGTCCTTCACCGTACGAGCGTTGCCTTGCGTACATAGGCTCTGAAAAAGAGTCCCATTGCCTTGCGTACATAGGCTCTGAAAAAGAGTCCCATTGGTACACGTCCAGTAGCCTGGCTTGAACCCGGGCCTCCCGGTTACAAGTCAAGTATCCGACCAACTGGACCATAGACGCCATTATGTTGTTACATGTTATTCATGAACCTCAGAGCAAAAACAACTAGACTTGCTGAAATATTGTTGTCTCGTTTTATTCGAAACTGACGTTTACATTAAAACCAGACAACAATATGAAAAAACATGCACGATTGAATGAGTAAGAGAAAATATTGTCCGTCCTTTACTGCGTAGCAGGGTATTTTTGGATAGTTAAAGTGATTGTTTGAATCCAGAATTCTATACATTTTACTAGTTGTTTTTGGCCTGAGGTATGTACTATAGTACACTACAAAGTGCTCATACACTGTCCATTGTCACGCAGATGCCTGTCAACATTGATGACAGTATTGTCACGTGTGATGTCTATCGACGCGAGCGCCGCCCTCGAGTTTGTCAACTCTAATGGCTGCGTGCACGCTGTCAAGTTGTTGTCCACACAGTTGGTAAGTAAACAGATTCTTTATTATTTAATCCATTAGCACCCACTGTACTTGGAGACTAACAAGTTAAACTAAAGCAAAAAAAAAACTTTGAAAAGGGCATGCTTCGGTGGTTTGGGCATTTGGAGAGAATGGATGAAAGTCGATTGACGAAAGATATTGTAGTGAGGGCCGGGTGAGTAGAGGTCGCCCCAGAAGGACATATGTTGACCAGATTGGTGATGTTCTGGCCGAAGGTGGCGTGAAAAGTACTCGAAATCGGAGGTCATGTATGAAAAGATGTCTGAATGTAGATGAAGCGAAAGGGGTATGTCAGGACCGTGACAAATGGTGATCTGTAGTCTCTGCCTACCCCTCTGGGAGACAGGCGTGAAGTACTTGGTAATAAAAATCAAAATCTATTAAAGAGTAAGCATTCTTCTGGGCGTTAATGGATTAACGCTAATATTTTTTATTTGATTTCGTAAGAGATAAGTAGCAATGGGCTTGGTGTACTTTAATTAACAGGTGTTGTTGTTTTTCGTTAAATACGGATTAAATAGAGTTTTTTCAACATTTTTGTTCAAGAACTGACTGAGATGTATATTAAAACATTTTCATGAAGTGATTGCGTCTGGAGTTGAAAACCTAGCAAGAAATGTAAAAAAAATCCTTTTCCTTACTAACATTGTCTAGTGTCAAGTGTGTCAAAGAAAAAATTGTTTATTTTTTTATGAAGCTGTAAGCACCGGCTTTGATTTTAAAGTCAGTCATTACAGTGAATTCTAAGTATCAATCAAATTATATTTAACTAGTGGACGCCCCGCGATTTCATTCGCGTAGTTTAGTAGTATCTGCATTCCAAATTTCAAGCGTCTAACTTGAGCGGTTTAGATTTTTCATTCAAAAGTATTTTCCCGTTAATTCCCTTTCCCGTGGGAACTTCTGGAATTCCTTTCTTAGTGCACCCCTACGGTAACTAAGCTACGTCCATTCCAAATTTCAAGTCCCTACGTTTAGCCGTTTGGGCTGTGCGTTGATGTCAGTCAGCTTTCCCTTTTATATAATTAGATTATTCCTAAGTGGTGAAATGTGTACATAGCGTACAAGCCTATAATAGCCTTTAAATATTTTTTTTAAAGAAACGCGCACTGACATGTTATAAACGTAGATATTTCAAACGGTACAAATATTTCAAAAGTTTAAAATGGGTATTATTGCGACGTACCACGGCACATTTAACTGTGTCGAAACGTCGGACAAACAACAAAGGTAAGCTGAATATAAATATATAAATAAATAAATATTTTACAACAACACACACATTGCCTTCATCCCATGTTAAGTAGCCAAAGCACTTGTGTTATGGAAATCAGACAACGAGATATATTTACTTAAATACTTTTTTTTTCTTTTAAATACATACTTATACAAATACGGGGGAGATGGGCCTCCTTAGCATTGGTCTGCAACCCGTCTAGGAGAAGGAACACTCCAAAATGAAAACCACAATGGGGGAGATGGGCCTCTTTAGCATCGGTCCGCAACCCATCTAGTAGAGGTAACTACGAAAGTAAACATAAAAGATACCCAAGGAAGGTTGACGTCAGGCAGGCGGCCGGTCGTAAAAAAAAATGCCAAATCTAACTGCAACATGGATGTACGAATGGTTAGAGATATTGAGATGGTTAGGGCGTACCCTCGAGGCGACGCGCAAACGCAGCACCCGGCGGTTGTGAGAAGTGGACAAGGGTTGTTGCACCAAGGGCGGGTGCAACGTAAGAAGTTAGTCCGTGAAGTAAGACTGAGGTGTGCAAGCTGGAATGTAGGAACTATGACTGGGAGAGCAAGAGAGTTAGCAGATGTGTTTGAAAGGCGAAGAATAAATATTGCATGTCTGCAGGAGACGAAGTGGAAAGGAACGAGAGCGAGAGAAATCGGAGGGGGGTACAAATTTTTCTACAGTGGCAGTGACGGAAAAAAGAACGGTGTAGGGATTGTATTAGATAATGATATGAAAGAATGTGTGACGGATGTGAAAAGAATAAATGATAGACTGATAGTCATTAGGTTACTATATAAAGGGAGAAATATATGCATCATAAGTGCATATGCACCGCAGAGTGGAAGCAGCGAGGTATTGAAGGAACAATTTTGGGACGACTTTGACACAGTGATGATCAGTATTCCAAAAGACGATGAAGTGTATGTGGGAGGTGACTTCAATGGGCATGTTGGAAGAATTAATGTAGGGTATGAGAGGACACATGGAGGGTGGGGTTATGGAAACAGAAACCAAGCAGGAGAAAGCCTGTTACAAGCTGCCACCGCCTATGACTTGATAGTGGTGAATACATTTTTCAAAAAAAGGGACCAACATTTAGTCACATACAATAGCGGAAACCATCGAACACAAATTGATTATTTTCTCACAAAACGAAATAGTATGTCAGAAGTTAAAAACAGCAAGGTCGTACCAGGAGAAGCTGTCGTATCGCAACACTGCCTTTTAGTCACCGATTTAAAATTTAAAGTCCAGGATAACTCATGGAAACCTAAACTCCCACCCAAAATAAAGTGGTATTTGCTAGGTAGAGAAGAGTATGCAAGGAAATTCAGATGTAAGGTTGTAGAGAAAATGATAGATATGCAAGATATGATCGGAATGTCAGTAAATGAATGTTGGAGCGAAATGGCAGCGTGCATGAGAGCATCAGCGAAGGAAGTGTTCGGAGAAACAAAAGGGAAAGGAAAGATTAATAAAGAAACTTGGTGGTGGGATTCAAATGTGCAGAGTATTTTGAGAAAAAAGAAGCAGGCTTTCAAGGAATGGAAGAGTGTGGACGCAAGGTGTATGCTGTTGAAAGAAAGGAGAAGAAAGCTATACGATGAATGTAAGAGGGAAGCTAAGAAAGCGGTTGCTATTGCCAGGGCCCAAGTACAAGATCAACTGTACAAATCACTTGAAGGCCCACAAGGACAGAAAGATCTGTACCGGATAGCGAAGGAACGAGAGAAAAATGCAAGAGACATAATGCGTGTCCGATGTATAAAAGATGATGCAGGAAAGGTTTTGACGAGTGATGAGGATGTGAAAATTCGCTGGAAGGATTATTTTGAAAGGCTTATGAATGAGGAGAATGAATGGAGCGGAGAGTTAGGTATAAATCATCCTAACATCGGAATGGTCCAGGAGGTGATTTTGGAAGAAGTGAGAAAGGCTGTGCAAGGTATGAAAAATGGAAGGGCGAGCGGACCAGATGATATACCTGTAGAAGTTTGGAAGTATTTGAAAGCGGATGGATGGAAGTGGCTGACGCTGTTCTTCAATAAGTTGCTGCAAGAAGAGGTAATTCCCGAGGAATGGTGCAATAGTTGTCTAGTGCCCATCTTCAAAAACAAGGGTGATGTACAGGACTGCGGCAACTACCGAGGAATAAAGCTGATGTCTCATAGTATGAAAGTATGGGAGAAAGTGATTGAAAGACGCATGAGAGATGAGAGTGATGAGTACCATAACACAGAACCAATTCGGGTTTATGCCTGGGAAAGGTACAACGGATGCCATTTTTTTACTTCGTCAATTGTGCGAAAAGTACAAAAGAGCTCATAAAAACTTGCACATGGTGTTCGTTGATCTTGAAAAGGCATATGACCGAGTACCCCGAGAGGTTCTGTGGTGGGCTTTGCAAGAGAAAAGAGTGCCTGGGAAATACCTGCAGCTTATCCGGGCCATGTACAGCCAAGCCTGTACACAAGTCCGGTCCGAAGCCGGGGTAACCGATAAGTTCAGTGTATCAGTAGGCCTACATCAGGGATCGGCTCTAAGTCCGTATCTGTTCCTCCTAATAATGGATGCATTGACATCGGACATACAGGAGGAGGCACCCTGGTGTATGCTCTTTGCTGACGACATTGTTCTTGTTGGAGAAAGTGCTTCCGAGGTCCAGGGTAGGCTGGAAAAATGGGACTGGAGGGTGTAGGTTTAAAAATAAGCAGGACCAAAACCGAACATCTGTTTTGTGACTTTGGAGGAACCTCCAATTTCTCACACATCGCCCTTAATGGTGTGCCATTACCAGTCTGCCCCGACTTCCGTTATCTCGGTTCACTTATCCAAAACGATGGCGACATTGACCGTGACGTGCGGAACCGGGTAAATGCAGGATGGATGAAATGGAGACAGGTCTCTGGAATAATATGTGATAGGAGAATGCCCCTAACTTTAAAGGGCAAAATTTATAAAACTGTCATCAGACCTGTCTTAATGTATGGATCTGAATGTTGGGGAACAAAGGTGACGGATGAAAGAAGAATACATGTGGCAGAGATGCGAATGTTACGATGGATGTGTGGAGTTACTCGAATGGATAGGATTAGGAATGAGTACATAAGAGGAAGCCTGAAAGTAGCACCAGTGACAGAAAAGATTAGGAGTAACAGATTAAGATGGTATGGGCACGTCATGAGGAGGGATGAAAACCATGTAACAAGGAAAGTGATGAGTATGAATGTGGAAGGATACAAGGGAAGAGGGAGACCAAAGAAGGTATGGATGGACTGTGTGAAAAATGATATGTGAAAGGTGTAACTGCAGAGATGACGAATGATAGAGATGAGTGGCGAAAAGAAACGTGTTGCGCCGACCCCACCTAGTGTCGGATAAGGGCAGGAAAATGATGATGACATACTTATATAAATAAAACACCCAGACACATCCAGTAAGTACTTAAAAGCTCATCACCTAAATACCTGCCAGCGGTGGAATCGAACCCACGACCCTACGGAGCAGAGGCAGACATGCTACCCACTACACCAACGGGCCCGTCGAATATGCGTATCTTTGATAAATTTTCCCGCTATAATACCCGTTTTAAACTTTTAATATAATAAGACTTTATTTATGTTTTACACTAGGCACATTATTGTCTATCATTGCTACCTGAATGTTGAAATATCTGTGCTTTCTCTATGAATATCGCTTAATATCTAAAGGGTCTAAAGTTACCCGACCGTTTCCGATACAATTCCTTAGTAAGTCCGTTAACTTCATTCCATAGGCAAGGAAGGGGTTGACAACATTTCGTCGAATTTTACGCGCAGTTTGTTTTGATGTTCTTCAATCAGGAGTCGTCAACTATTTCACAAAACTTTGCTGATCTTGTTTATTTTCTAGAAAAAAATAAGATAGGGTGAATCCGGAGCGATGCCGGCCAATTCTTTTTTCTTTCGGTTTGATGAAAAAGTTTTTGATTAGTACACGTAAATAATAACTTATTGGTAGTTTACCCTTTTTACGAGTCGACGTAATAATAAAGTTTGGTTACAGCTAGATACAGTGTTGTTCTGGAATGTGAGATCAAAGTACTAGTCGTATGTCTTTCTATAATTGACATAATAGACTGTATTTTTCGGAAGTGAGAACAGAATTATTGGCCATAAAGCATAATTCAGCTGCTTAAATATTATTATTTCATCATAAGCAGCCATCTTCATATTTATTCTATTTAGAACTAGTGGACGCGACAGATATTGTCCTGTCTTAACCATTAATTAATATCAAATTAGTATAACCTCAAGGGTAGCATATGTCCAGAAGTGGATGTAGTTTTTTTCATAAGAACCTTCTGCTGTCATTAATAAGCACAACAAAGAAAGAATTGGTGAAATCGGTCCATCCGTACCGGGGTTATGCGGTTTTAAGAT
Source organism: Conopomorpha cramerella (assembly GCA_012932125.1). Classification (NCBI taxonomy): domain Eukaryota; kingdom Metazoa; phylum Arthropoda; class Insecta; order Lepidoptera; family Gracillariidae; genus Conopomorpha; species Conopomorpha cramerella. The sequence goes on from SJJU01019634.1 coordinate 6,353, forward strand.
TCATTTCTATGTTATAGACAATTATGGTGGACAAGTATGGGCTGATGATGATGATGATGATGGAGGTCTGTCTTATAGCGAACTAGCTGACCCGGAAAAAAATAAAAATAATTACACTTCACGCCTTTAATCCCAAAGGGGGGAGGCAGAGGCACTTGATAAAGCAAGTACTGACCCGAAAAAATCAGCAGTAAACGATATCAATTAGTATGTAGTTAGGTCTTGTAAATTATTATTTAGCACTTATAATATTAGTAGGGATTGGTGGCTTTATTTCGAAGTGTTCAAAGATTTGACAACTTTAACTAAAGGGGATCGTTACAGCAGGATGCAATCTAAAAATCTTATATTCTTTTTTGCCTCATATACAACATTTTTTACGCAAATCTTGATACGTAGGTTAATCGAATCGGTAATTTCGGTAATTCACCGTTACGTTTCAACCCTAAAACGCCCGCGCGGATGGATTGACGGCGCTCGTCATATCGCCGCGCGTGCTGACAAATGATGGTCGCGGTAGGGTTGACACTCTTTTTTTTATGAAAACTGTGACGAGAACTTAATATATTTAGTTTTGCCACTCGAAAAATAAACGTGGAATGGAAAATAATATACGAAAAAAAAATATCTCCAGAAAACCCTACCCTTTCACAAGAATGGATGAATATTTTCCCTTCCACAAGAATGGATGAAGAATGAATATTTTTCGTTCATACCACATCATTTTCTGTTGTAGGCACGTCACAAAATGCACTTTTATCCCAAAACCGGGTAGGCAGAGGCACTTGCTGAGCAAATGCCCACGGTTCACCAAGCGTGATTGATGATGAGGTCTTAGAACGTTTTTGGGTTCGTTAATATGAACAACTTTTGCTATGACTACAACGTGGGGAAACGCAAAAAAAATGTTCATCTCCATACAAAATAGACAAGTTTTATGCCTTGGGAGATGACATTTTGTATGGGGATGGATGTTTTTTGTTCATTTTGCCACATTGTCGTCAAGATCATAATTGTCGAGCACAACAACGTTCCTAAGACCATTGCACTGGGTACTTTTACACTCTGCATTAATACTGCTCCATCGTATACCACATCGCTGCTTAACATCAGGCAGGATTACGGTCAAACGCTTGTTCATTGTGTTAAAAAAATACTATTTTTTCCTATGATGTGGGGTCGACTTGTACATAATACTATGGTATTAAGTCCGCCATATAATGTACATATGCAATAAAGTATTAAATAAATAAAAAAATATGTTAATTACGGATAATTTAGCTTACTAATGCGAAAATATTTTTTTTATAAGACAATTTGTCATTCTCAAACTTCATTATTACAATATTTTATTCAAATCGGTGATATTTTTAAGCGTATTTAAAGGCAAACTAATAAAAACAAACAAACAGTCTGATATAATATGAGTATAGACTAGCATGGGTAACATCAGCCCTAGGACGCAGAAGCAGCGGGCCCACAATTGGGGTGCCGCGGTAAAAGCTGTGCTAATGTACGTGGTGGTTCGTTTACACTGGGACAGTAGAGGGTGTTGTGATCAGCGTTTGCTAGAGGATACTTTGGGCGTATGAGTATTTACTCTTATCTCCTAGATTTCTGGTGACGTTAAGAGATCTAGATCATATTTAACAGATTACTGAGAGCTAGGAAAATAATATTAGAATACCTTTTATGCTGCTACGTTTTTTATTCAGATGCTTCCTACTATTTGTACACCTAGTAGACTACGTCAGGGCGCTAGTGTATTTGTTTATGGCTCGCCTTTATTATAGCAATACTAAAACTAATTTAAAAACTAATTACTAAATTTTTGAGTTTACAATTTTAACAATAGGTATAAGCTTATTTCCAACAGTACACAAATAATGTACGTAGTTACTTCAATCCTGCCAATAATCTTCTTGTTAAAAAAACAAACAGACTACCTACGTCATAAGTACCTACATATTATCACGACAATGTTTTAATTATTCTTACGTAATTTATACCCTTAATAATTATCACATTAAACGCAATTCGCGCTCATTGACGTGTTTATCTGTTAAATATTTTTGGATAGTATCTGTGTGTATTTAAATAAGCTGATGTATTATTTAATTCAGTCGGAAATTGACGAAGTTTGGTGGCAAAGTAGTGCATCCACCAAAAATGCTTTTAGCAACTCAATTTAGTATACTCCTTTATGCAGTTTTTTAGTCGTTACATTTACGAGAAGAGCACGGGACAATATGGTTTTATAATTACTGTTTTATAAGTTTCGAATTTAGCAACTTAATCTTAAGAAGTTTAATTGCATTCTCGTTATGTACGAAAAACGTAAAATGGTAATATGTAATTACGAGATAATATTCATGTCAGTAATCTTCGACGGAACACTAAATTCTTGCAGTTTACGCTAATTGTGGACAACTTTTTACAAGAAAAATGCAAGTTTACTTGTCTCTGTGCTCATTAATTTACCTTTTTTACAATGATAGTCAACTACGCTTTTGACATTTCAATGTGACTTATTGATGAGCGTTAAAAAAATTACACTGTGAAACGATTTTTTTATTTTAATTTTATAAATAAAAAAATCTACCTCATAGGCATTTCCGTCCGATTCCGGATCTAATACAAATCACTGCCATGTTTTTTTCGCCGTTTACCACATTAATAACCCTAAATCTTACCGTTTGCGGCGGTGCGCCATGTTAATTACTGCTTATCAGTGACGCCATCTTGAATCGGCAGTCCTTTGTGACCTTTTTTATTTTTTTATTTGATTTCGGTCAGTGGTTTCATGTTCTTTTCGGCCAATGTTTTCTTTATGAGGGTTAAATCGAGATAAGATTTTTTTATATATGGTAATTGTGACTCGACAATTTTATATTGATCTGCATTTTGTACTGGCCTTCTTATGAGCTAGGTCTCACTTTATGTGATCAGTGTGAGGCTAAATAGTTATTTTGTTCGAACAGTTTCGATTAAACAATACCAGCGATTGCTAAGCGCGATGCCTTGGGAAATAATGAGTAACTCAAGTTCAGAGAACAGTACAATATGTGTAAAGTAAAATTTTGGTGATTGGTATACGAATTTGTTAATTGGGTATTTTCTGTTCGGATTCCACCTTAATTAGTGTAAAACTGGCATTCGCTCAGCTGATAAAATATGCAAGGCGAAAGCAGCCGAAATTTTTTATGTAAATATTTCAAAATTTTTAAATTGTAAAATGCACTAAATAATTAGTATGCATTTTACTTTCGATTTTTTGTTGTTTGTGTTATCTATAAAGATTTATAAACATACATAAGTTTGCCTTCATTACTTCTAATCGGAAGGAGAGAACTTTAGGAGACAACTTTTTGAAGTAAGATCTAGTTCTAGGACCATAGAAAATAGAAATTATTATTTTTTTGCAATCAGATTGAACAAAATTAGCATAGGAAGTAATTAATTATGCATGAATACAAGTTATATTTGGAAATACGTATTCAGATCGCTTTGTAAATTTTTTTTTGTCTGCAAATGTTTTCTAATGATAAAATAATGTTTTTCTGTCATTCATTTCTAGCTCCCTATACTAAAATATGTAATTTTTCCAACATTGTACCCATTAAACAAAAACATGGATTTTTTCCATTTAATCCCAAAGCGGGGTAGACAGGCACTTGCTACGCAAGAGGCCACAGTTCAGCAAGCGTACATGCTTTTATCAATAAAAATGCTCATATCACGTCATCCATACCAGGTGGATTTGCCATTTACGCGAACCAAACGGTTTGCGTCCACTTTCATAGTGCGTACCGCCAGGATGTGGAACGACTTGCCGGAGTCTGTGTTTTCTGCGCAGTATAGTTTGAAGGTCTTCAAGTCGCGGGTGAATAGGTACCTACTGAACAAGTGTGCTCCATCGTAGACCACATCGCTGCTTAACATCAGGCAGGATGGTGGTCAAACGCTTGTTCATAGTGATTAAAAAAAAAATCTTCCTAGAAATAGAACTATCCCTCACCCGCTACTAACTCGTTCAAACGCGGCACCTACCGTCCCGGCTCTAATGGCCTCTCCCACACAGGCATAACTCTTAAGTACAACACGGGACGTTCTAGCCATTTTCATAGTTATATGCCCCTCTCTTGGTACGGGTATGGACATACGTACAGGGAAAGGCAGAGATTATGGGTTCATATATTCACATTTATGTATGTCGCCCAGAGGTTTAGGTAGAGGCAATCCATTATCACTTGTAATGACACCTCTCTCATCTCTTAGCTGGGAGGTTTTTCAATCTTCCCTGCCGATTTGAATGACATTATTATGTGTTCAAATGTTACTATGAGTATTTCTAAACCCCAACTGTGCCAACACTGACCTAAGAGGAATGGCTGAAAAGGTAGGTACTATTCAGTTCCACTCCTATTGGAATTGTAGACATGAATTTATGTATGTGCCCACGGGTACGGTTGTGGGAATTTCGATGAAATATAACGAAAGAGATTTGCCATGATCATGACAACCGGTGGTCCGTGGTCTCTGCCTACCCTCTGGTATACAGCGTCTTAATACGGCCAAGAATATGTGTACAAATTTTATGATGATCAGTTAAATAATTTTCACCTTAAAGCGTCACAAACGTACATCCACGTTAACAATATTAGTAGAGATCCATGTACTTCGTTATTCGTTAGGAAAAATATATTTGGTTAATTGCCTATCCGTGCTAAGTATCATTACATAGTATAAAACAAAGTCGTTTCCCGTTGTCTGTCCCAATGTATGCTCAGATCTTTAAAACTACGCAACGGATTTTGATACGGTTTTCTTGAATATACTGCGTGTAAGAGGACCCCGAGCAATGGTTTTGCCTCGATGACATTTTGTATAGAGAATTAATTTTATTTTTCATTTCCCTACATTGTCGCTCATGTTGTTAATATTGTCGAGCCCAACAACCTTTCTAAGACCAGTGCTCGGGCTTCTTTTACACTCTGTATAGAGTGATACTTGAGGAAGGTTTATGTGTATAACAAAAAAATTTTGTTTTGCCATAGGAAGTCGCCTTTCATCGAAGTTTACTGGATGAAATACACCTTTTAAAACTTCCCTGGACTTCCGCGAATAATTCAAGACCAAACTAAGCCAAATCGTTCTAGCCGTTCTCGAGTTTTAGCGAGACTAACGAACATCAATTCATCTTCTCATATATAAAATTTCCATGTCACAATGTTAGTTACCTAATAAAAGATAATAAAAAAAAAAAATAAAAAAAACCGTTACCATTTGCCACAAGTTACCAAACTCTGAAACGGATTTACCAATTTTTACCAAATTTTATATGCCTATTCAGTAGGTCTGAGAATCGGCCACTATCTATTTTTTATTCATTTACCAGATGTATTTCTCCCAATACAGGGGGTACAAAGGCAAGTTATTATGGCAAAACAAATGTTTGCCGGGACAGCTAGTGTAAATATAAAATTTCCATGTCACAATGTTAGTTACCGTACTCCTCCGAAAGAGTTTTACCAATTTTTACCAAATTTTATATACGTATTCAGTAGGTCTGAGAATCGGCCACTATCTATTTTTTATTCATTTACCAGATGTATTTCTCCCAATACAGGGGGTACAAAGGCAACTTATTATGGAAAAACAAATGTTTGCCGGGACAGCTAGTGTAAATATAAAATTTCCATGTCACAATGTTAGTTACCGTACTCTTCCGAAAGGGTTTTACCAATTTTTACCAAATTTTATATGCGTATTCAGTAGGTCTGAGATTCGGCCACTATCTATTTTTTTTATATCTATTTTTTATTCATCTACCAGTTGTATTTCTACCAATACACGGGGTACAAAAGCAACTTATTGTG
>SJJU01019636.1:0-15102 GCA_012932125.1 Conopomorpha cramerella
TTGTCTCTGATTATATTCCCGCCTATATACTGGGTGAACAATATTGAACTATAATGTATGCGCGTAATGTCGAAAGTCCAAATTGTTTAAAGTGAAAACCCTAAAGTTTTGATATTTCGTAGGAAGGTATTACTTGGTTCATGCCGGACCCACCCTACCCCTGGAGGTATGGTGGGACGAAACCATACCACCGTAGATATGTGACCTTAGCCTTATGCATTTCTTATATTATTTACCGAGATCATGTAGGTATGCAATGTAAACGTAATTTAAATGTGTCCAAGCCTGTAATCCTCAATTGTTAGTACCTATGTACCTGATCTTATCATGCACAAAAACTGAAGTAATACCGCTAATTTTCGCTTTGATGTCGGATCGCAAAGAACAGACTTATAGAATCCTTTTTTATCTGATTCTATCACAGATTCCAGAATGGAAACCATTAAAAATGCACTGTGATTATGAGAAAGCGGCAATAAACGCCATTTCGAAAGTGTTTCCAGAGTGTAATATAAAGGGATGCTATTACCACTGGGTACGCAATATTTGGAAAAATGCTAAATCACCTAAGTTCCGCATAATACAGACAAGACCTGAAAGAAGAATAGTAATAAAATTTTTAGTTGTTGAGTTTATTGTTTAATTTAACCTTAGCTGTGTTTATTATTTTCACATCCCAACACTACTGCAGTGGTATGGTCTGACATGACTTGGCATGAAATTTGGCATTAAATAGATTTAAATAGGTCAAGAGACTAGTGTATCATTTTTGATGACATTTCCAGTATCACTAGAACATCAATGAGGTCGAGATTTTACATTGTGACAAGTAGAAAATAAACCTTAATGACATATATAAGAATTTCTACCTTAGTGTAAGACTTGCATGACATTTTACAGCACAAAAATAAATCGAAAAATTAAAAAAACCCCTCGATTTTCGATGTTCGTGTCATTTGATACCCCACTTGAACATATTTGTATAAAGTCCACTTTTTTCCCCACTTTTAACCCTCGTAACTTTTGAACAAAGTATCCAATTTTGATTTTATAAACAGATTCCAAATATTTGTGTAGTGCTCTTTCATTTGATATCCAACTTGGAGAAAAGTGTCTAGGGATCAAGAACATTTTTAGCTCTAAAAAAAATCTAATTTATTTAAATCAAATCTAATCTTCTGGATTGGTCTCCTACCTAATTCTCCATGCCTGTTTCCATGACTTATCACCACATTTTGAATAAATTATGAATGAATTCAGTTTTTGTAAAATATATTCTTGATTGCAATCTTCTAAAATGTACTTGATCCCTAGACACTTTTGATGTGTGTATTTACTCAAGTAAAATTTCTCATCCTTACTTTCAACCCCCATAACTTTTGAGTAGGTCGATTTCCACCAAAGATGCCACAGACAGACAGACAGACCGACTCGTCAAAATTATACATTTGGCGTCGGGGGTTAAAAAAAAACAAACAATGCAACATGTCGTAATTACCTACGTCTAAAAATACAGAAAATCTAACCCCCAGTAGAGCACAACCCGCCACAGCTCCTCGGGCCATGTAATTGAACAACACAGTCATGATCACATTAAAAGAAAAGCCTCTCTTGAGAGTGCAACGCTAAGGAAGGGACCGATAACAGAAAACAGAGTAAAACAGAAAAAACATAACCAGTTCCTAAAAGGTATGTTCGGTGTTTGCCCCCTTTCTGCTTTTGACCACTACGTCGTGCACATTTAGTGGGCAAAATCCGTTCTCAATGTCCCATTATAGAGGTAAAAGCGCGATGGAGGTATTTAGCGAACGCCTCGGCGCCTCCGAAGCCCTGGCTGTTAGCAGGTAGTTCGGTGAAGCAGTAAAGGCCGCAAGGCCAACTGCAAAGGGGGAAAGTTCAGTACGTAGGCTATTGACTTTACCTCAATAGAGTCGTACATGCGCTTAGCTACGGGGCTATGTTGTATACTATGAGTATTCTGTCCTCCCAGGCAAAACAAAAAAAAAACGCTGTCCAAATGGCACTTTTTAATGTCGCTCATAAAATATCAAATACCATACGTGTGTTCAAGCTAGTATGCCACGCAAGACCGTTAACGTGACGATGGTTAATAAGACAATACAGACAAACATAGGTACCTAATGAACAAGTGTGCTCCATCGTAGACCACATCGCTGCTTAACATCAGGCAGGATGGTGGTCAAACGCTTGATCACGCTTGTTCAAACATAGTTATAAAACAAGTTTCGTATTACCACGGGCACGAAAAAACGCGAGTAAAACCGCGTGGTACGGCTAGCAAATTAAAAAAAAGACAGTGGACTTTTATTTTACGTTGAAGAGAAAGAATTATTGAAAGTAACTAGTCTGTGTTTCCTGCGCAGTACAGTCTGAAGGTCTTCAAGTCACCTGGGGTGAATAGGTACCTAATGAACAAGTGTGCTCCATCGTAGACCACATCGCTGCTTAACATGAGTCAGAATGGTGGTCAAACGCTTGTTCACGCGTGTTGGTATAAAACTAGTTTCCTGGGAAAAATTAATAACCAAACCGTTGTTTTGTTTCTATTTTTTACTGATAAAATTGAGCTGGATGCGAGAAGACGAAAACACATAACAGTGGCGTGCAATTGGAGATGCCTGTGTCCAGCAGTGGACAAATATGGACTGATGATGATTGAAATTTTGTTGTTAGATCTTAACATTGATTGGTCATTTTAACAGCAACCGATATTAAAAGGTGCGATCCGTGCAGAATGGATGCAGACCACTGTTTCCTGCTCTAAAAGTTTTAATAATTTAATTATAATAGGTATTAATTATGGAATACCACGCTGCTCAAAGCCCAAATAATAGATGTTGGAGCAGCGGCCGCTAAGAAGAAGTGGAACTGGGCTGGTCATGTCAGTCCTGGACCTGATTGGGTGCCCACCGATGAACGCCGCAGACGGGACAGACCCAGGCGGAGATGGCGGGACGACCTGGATCGATACCTACCGGAGTAGCAGGAGGTGCCCCAAAATAGGGAGGAGTGGAAGACTTGGGGGAGGCATTTGACCAGCAGTGGGAAACAATTCAGGCTACGTAGAAGAAAAAAAATAATGATGTATGCTACGTACAAGTACGATTAAATAATAATATACCTACCAATCACAAGCCACGATCTCGAACCAAAGTTGAACATAAAAATAAATAAATATAACCACCCAAACAATGGCTCTCCAAGATATACCAATTCTTAAGAAGTAAAGTTCAAAGTCGGAAGACCACAGTCAATAAACATATTCATGGAAATCATGAAAATGTTATTCAAAATAGACTTGATATGTTTCAATTTCGTTTCTTTACCTTAGGGTTGACAGAAATGGGGTTTTTTCCACGTTTTCCACTAGGATTATTTATCCCTATTTTAATTCCGTAGGGGAATAGAAAATCACTCACAAGTCCATTTATGTCGTGATGCCCACGTTTTCCCTTTGGCCGGAAGTTGAGAAAACATGTTCTTACAATTTTAAGTTTGTCACATTGTTAAAAGGTTACATGAAATTATATCTTAGTGAAAAATAAAGAAATATATTTTTTACATACATACATACACCTCACGCCTGTCTCCCAGAGGGGTAGGCAGAGACTACAGAGATCTGTAGTGTCTGTCTGTAGGACCGTGACAAATGGATCTCCATTTGTCATGGTCCTGACATACCCCTTTCGTTTCATCTACATTCGTACATATTTTCATACATGACCTCCGGTTTCGAGTACTTTTCACGCCACCTTCGGCCAGGACATCACCAATCTGGTCTGTATATGTCCTTCTGGGGCGACCTCTACTCACCCGGCCCATTACATTACATTTTTTTAATTAACCCATTGTTGTGTTCCACTGAAGTGCCAACTTCTGTTCCTCTAAAAAATAAATACTAAATAAAATAAAACAACTAGGTACCTGCTTCGAAAATATCAACTAGACATTGTTTTTTGGTGTTTGCACAAACACTCCACTTCAGGACGAGGGAGAGCTAAGGAGAGATTCGCTTCTTACTGAAGGCGTGTTCTATTCCCAGCCATTTAGATGCAGTCTGTCATGCTGTCTTGCTCGTATAGTTCTAGCTTGAAAGAGAGAGTAACATCGTCTTTGAATTAGCTGAGTAGACGTCTTGTGTTTGCTGTAAACTGTGGGGTACTTGAGTATATTTTGAGTCTCCTTGAGAATGCGGCATTTCGTTAATAAACAGGATCGAGTAACATTCACTTCGGCATTTTGTGAAGAACTAGATTCAAAGGTGGGTCATTTGCCTTTTTGGAGTTTAAAATTTTGATTTATAGGTCTGTAGTTAATATACAAAATAAGCTTTACTTCTAAAATTTGACCAATGTGGAAGAAGAAACGTCACTAGTCAAGACTGGTAGCAATGAGGATCGTTTGTATTTGGGAAATATGCGTATCAGTCAGCTCGCGACCACGGCACATGTAGGTAACTGTGTCGAAACGTCGAGCAAACAACGAAGGTAAGCTGAATCTTTGGTTAATTTCGCGTCGTAATACCTGGGTTGAACTGTTAAGCATATGTGTTTTATTCCAACAACTTCTTCTACGATAATATCTTAGTATTCACGCGAAAATATCTTAGTATCAGCGTTATTTGCAGCTACTGCAAATGACACTTTGCTGAGCCGGTACACCATTTCGACCATGAGGCACAGCACTCAAGTATGACAAAGCAGGCTGGTTAAAAAAAAAAAATTGCATTAAGTTTTGTTTTTTGTGTTGTTTGTTGTTGTTTTTGTTCCGTTTTTAAAGCTAATGTGCCTGTATCTTTTATTTCTGTTTTTATTTTGAATTATTGTGTCTTGTGTGTCGAAATAAATATTTTCATTCCTTCATTCATTCAAAATTATCCTAGAACAAGAATAATCCGTAACCAAAACCGCTAACATCACTACTCCTTTCGAGATGTCCACAACAATACGTCGGAGGCAATGTTTTAATTTAATAACAGTCACACTAGTCCCTGACGGGGCCGGACAAACAAAACGAAGATGAAATTTCACCCGAAGCCACCCCTGAGACCGCCACCTACTTTGTTTCTTGTTCCTATAAAAAGGAGGGGCTGAGATTCTCCAAACACAGTTGAAAAATCGCAACAGAGACGTGACCACGGAAAAGTGCGCTCTAAAACCCCATCATGCGCATATGATATTTGGTGCACAATTGGATAACTTCTTCCTTAACTCTGTAAGTAGCTGTTTTTTTTACTGAGACATACTATGACGTGGTTTTTTGAATTCATCTCGTGTTGGGTGAAGCTCTGTGGGCAATTGCTTAGAAAAGTCTGTTTTGGGATAAAAAGGCTTGAAGTGTATGCATGTCTGCATTAAACATAGTAAATATTTAAAATATTTTGAACTTTTAGAAAATATTTTGGAAGTTTTTTTTGCAATCAATTAGGTACCCACACTTAGACCCAATAAAAACATTGTAAAAACCTCTTTTTATTTGAGTAAAAAAATACTATTCTACTTAAGGGAGTAGCCCTATGATATTATGGCCAATCTAGTGTAGACATAAATTCATCAGTCTTCTATTTAATAAGTTTGTGCCTTAAGTCAATATCCTGTTCGCTGGTCCGCTAAAGTTAGTTAGTTGACGTTAGTTTAAAAAAAAACATTGAGTTAAGTTACATGTGAATAACATTAATTGTCGGGAATTTATGACATAAACAAATACACAGTTATTATTAGACTACTAGCTAATCCGGCAAACGTTGTTTTGCAAAAATACATTATTAACAGTGTTTCCCTGTTGTACATACGAACCTTTCTCTAAAAACACTCTACGGGAACCAAATTAAATTCAATAAAAATTGGCCTACATAAATGTTATTCCGGTGTATAAGGTATCTGCGTGCCGAATATCAATGTAAAATAAAGATCAAGCTACGTTCCAAAAGTGACATTTTACTATATAGCTTTTTATACAACATTTTGTAGATGGCCAGTATCGTATTATAAAAAGTATTTACAGTCAATAAAAATAATATGACATCTTACTTATTAAATAAAAATAAACAAACAATTAAAACAGTTAGTTAATTAAATTTATGTACACTCTTATAACTAGGTAAAAAGTTAATTATTTTAATATTTTGTATGAATATATTGTACCTACTCTCCTCAAAACAAAATATTTTTCCTTATTGTCTATACTAATTATAGGGTATATGCAAGGAATCCTTTATTATGCAGTGATCGTCTTTATGTTGTTTGCATTTCACTTCCATATCTGTTGGGCGGCCGCACAGTCCTGCCGAAACGAGTAACATAATTACTAGAACTAGACGTGGTGTGAGAGTCACTGCTGGTCGCAGATATATATTTTATAATATATTTATTCAAGATTAAACAATTGTACACGTGGCATGATAGGTTATGAACAAAAAAATATCTTTCTTAGGTTAAACATCCAGTACAGGAAGTACCTGTGCTATAAGTACCGGATGATGCAGTTACATTATCAGCTGGCGGAACAATATCATCGTATTGAAAATCAAACTCATCTTCATCATATTAAATGTTTAAAACGGGTATTATAGCGCGAAGATTAATCAAAGACAAGCATTCAGCTTACCTTCGTTGCTTGCCCGACGTTTCGACACAGTTACATGTGTCGTGGTCGCGAGCTGACTAATATGATAATCATCATCATCATCATCAGCCCGTACTTGTCCACTGCTGGACATAGGCCTCTCCAATTGCACGCCACTGTGATCTGTTTTCGGCTTCTCGCATCCAGCTTCAAATATGATAATACCCGTTTTAAACATTTAATATCATGTCAGTGCGCGTTTCCTTAAAAAATCATCTTCATTAGCTAGGTCGGGTCTGGTCGGAGAGTCCACACAAGGAAATGTGTGTTCCATCGTAGACCACATCGCTGCTCGCTGCTTAACATCAGACAGGATGGTGGTCAAACGCTTGTTCATAGTGATTAAAAAAAAGGAGTTTAATTTCGTATGAACTATCACCTAAAATCCTGACAACTGTTCCAGAAACCCAACGCTTTGCCACAATGTCATACACTTTAACTTTTTCATCCACTTTTAATTCTCTTAAATTCCGGACGCCCTTATCAAAATACCTTTTTTCCTAGTTTCCAATAATTTTCTTATATTCCTTTGAAATCTCGGTAACAATAATTTATTCGACGTGGGAACAATTCTCCTAATCTTCACGTAGTAACCGCTTTCTGATAACCGCACTCTTCACGCCACAAACAAGTCGGTCTTTAATCAAATTATTGTATTGTATTGTATATATATTTATTTACTAACTTAAGAACTAACACACCAAAATTATAAAAGAAATACAATTAAAACAACAAGCAAAAATATAAAATGACACAACAACAAACAAAAACAGAAAAAATATGAGTATCTACTAGCAGTGGTTAGCACTGAGTGTGTGCCAGCTCTCACGCTAGTAAAAGGGGACTCAGCATAATGCCACAGTTACCTGCAGCGCTGGTGTTCCGCCGAAACCCGACAGAGAGAGAAATCCACACACCAACTCATAGTAATGAGATAAACTTACGTAAAGGACAGTCATCATCATCATCAACCATACCTGTCCACTGCTGGACATAGGCCTCTCCAATTGCACGCCACTGTGATCTGTTTTCGGCTTCTCGCATCCAGCTTCTGCCAGCCATCTTGCGTATACCATCAGTCCACCTTGCCTGAGGGCGTCCTACACTCCGTTTGCCGAGACGCGGTCTCCACTCGAGAACTCGTTTTCCCCAACGGTCATCTCGGTTCTACGGCAAATATGGCCGTAGAACCGTAATACGTAAACAGTATCGATATAATAATATAATGAATAATAATATACCTACAATAAATTATCCCTGAGGCTGTCAAAGTCGCACGCAGCCGAGAGCTTATATAGTTCATACACGTACTGGTCTATGCTTTCATAGTCTTCTTGAGCTCGAGTAAAAAATATATGTCGTTCAACAGTCACATTTCTCTTCAAATTGAAAACATTTTCCAACAACTCCCAAAGTTTCCTTCAATGTACTACATTTTGGCTTTTGTTCTAATGTATCTCTACATTGTTCACCAATAACGTGCAATAAAATATTTTTTTTTTGCTTTTCGTCAGACTTCTTTGATAATTCACATGCTTCAAAATATATTTCAAATCCTTTTCTCCATGCTTCATAAAATTTGCATAAAAATTTGTAAAATTTTAATTTATAGGTCTGTAGTCAATTTATGTATGAAAAGGGGTATGAATGTAGATGAAGCGAAAGGGGTATGTCAGGACCGTGACAAATGGAGATCTGTAGTCTCTGTCTACCCCTCTGGGAGACATGCGTGAAGTGTATGTATGTATGTAAATAAACATAAATCTATATCTGTCCAGCCGTTTTGACGTGAATCGCGGACAAACAGACAGACAGATATTTTTTTCAAAAACATGAAATTCTGCTTCTATGACGGCAATTTGACATAGTCCACTGGTTTTCGCGTAAAAATAATCAATGTACTGTTTTGGACCCTGAACAGTTTTATTATAGTACTAGCTGTCCCGGCAAACATTTGTTTTGCCAAAATAAGTTGCCTTTGTGTCCCGTGTATTGGGAGAAATACAACCGGTAGATGCATAAAAAATAGATAGTAGCCGATTCTCAGACCTACTGAATACGTATATAAAATTTGGTAAAAATAGGTAAAGCCGTTTCGGAGGAGTATGGCAACGAAAACTGTGACACGAGAATTTTATATATTAGACTAGTGGACGCCCCGCGATTTCATTCGCGGAGTTTAGTAGTACCTGCATTCTATATTTCAAGCGTCTAACTTGAGCGGTTTAGATTTAGCATACAAAAGTATTTTCCCGTTAATTCCCGTTCCCGTGGGAATTTCTGGAATTCCTTTCTTAGTTCATCCCTACGGTACCTAAGCTACGTTCGTTCAAATTTCAAGTGCCTAAGTTTAGCTGTTTGGGCTGTGCGTTGATATGTCTGTCAGTCAGTTTCTCCTTATATATACTTAAAAAAAACAAAGTCGCCTCCCGCTGTCTGTCCCTATGTATGCTTAGATTTTAAAACTACGAAACGGAATGTGGTTTTCTTTAGTTTTTTTTTTTAATCACTATGAACAAGCGTTTGACCACCATCCTGCCTGATGTTAAGCAGCGATGTGGTCTACGATGGAGCACACTTGATAGAGAGATAGAGATAGTAGATAGAGTGATTCTTAAGGAAGGTTTATATGTATAAAATAGTGTTTAACTTTTTTAAATTAGGGATGAGTGAGAGTATTATAAACCTAAGAGTAAACAAATATAATCAGAATAATATTTTATAAATTAAGTAGCAATCAATTAGGTTTGGTAGCGGATTCACCCATTTCACTCGGTTTCATAATAATGTGTGTGTGAATTGTTCAGTTGCTATTCTCATGTTTTTACTTGTAATTCTGCATTTGAATCTGTAACAAAAAGTTAGGTACAGTCTGTTACTTGTTATTTTGTTATTAAATTGAAATAAACATTTTGGGATATTTCACACACGGTATTTCATTTGATCCCAAACTAGGATACTATATACTAAAAGTTATACTAAAACTCTATACTTATAGAAATATTTTTTAATGTGTACACAAGTTGCAGAACCACGTCATAAATTCGCCCTATAAATGAAAATTGTAAGTATTGATTTTATTGTAACACAGTTCAAACACATCTTCTCTTGTTCCAGGTATCAAATAACAAAGATGCGTAAGAAAATCTACGTGCTCTTGCTGGTTTTGCTCGCTACCCGCCTCAGCGTGGGAAAGAACGGAGCTAACAAAACCGACAAAAGATTTAAACAAAAGAACATCACCGATCCCAAAACGAAAACTGTCCTTGACCGTGAAAGGAGGTCGTTAATGGACGATGAAGACAAACCTTTTTGGGCAAATCGCGGCAAAAAGCAATCCGAGGAGGAAATCTACGGTCAATCACGTTTCACCGCAAACACAAAGTTCGGCAAAACCCTCCGATCCGACGAAATCGATGGCGACACTCCATTTTGGGGCAACAGAGGCAGACGTGATTCTTCAGAAGAAAATTTTGTGGACAGCGATGGATTTTCCGCAAGAGATTACCAACGAAACTCAGATCCAATAGTTAATTATTTTTATCAAAGAGGAATTCAAAGTAGGAGGGACGCCGAGGGCGACCCCCCGTTTTGGGGTAATCGGGGTCGAAGAAACTCTGATGAGGATACCTCACCTTTTTGGGGCAACAGAGGGAGGAGGAATAATGAAGAACCTTTCTGGGGTGCGCGCGGTAGAAGAGAAGAGTTACCGTTTTGGGGTAACCGAGGTAGGAGAGATAGCTTCCTCTTCGACGAAGACTCGCCATTTTGGGGCAACCGAGGCCGACGCAGAGATGCAAAGGACATTCTTTATAATGAGATGCGAGGTATGGAAGATGATATTGACAAACTGTACAAAGGTAACCCCTCGTTATGGAAAAACATTGGCAGGCAAAGTTCTCTGAAGCATCTATTCCAAAAACCTAAGATCAAACCTTCGAAGAAAGCAGCTCGCACAGCCAATACTCTCCTCGATGGCAGAATGTATGCTGAGGAACCGCATTACATTATTGTTGAGAGATCCAGTCGATCTTCAGGCGAAGACGACCCGTTCTTCATCACTCGAGGTAAGAAGGAGAATTACTTTGACTGGGAAAGAGCCGCTAGAGACCGACGCGGTGCCATCGAAGACCTCTTCAAATCCGTCAAAACTGACCCATACTTCATTGCTCGTGGTAAAAAAGATTCAGATAAACATGCATTGAAAATCAACAACTCCACTGTCCCTTACGAAGATCTCGCAAAAGCTAAAGAACTTATGTGCTCTACTTTGGAGTTGATAATTATGAAAAACAACGATAACAAAACGAAAAGAGAAGTAGACGATCGTGGGAGAAGAGCTGTACTGCAAAAGCTGGCTGCACAACTACAGAACGACCCATATTTCGTTAGTCGTGGGAAAAAGGACTCTTCGGAGACTGAGCGATCCATACTGGACTTTGTAACCGAAATTGCTGAAATGTGTGATTAAAACTGGGTAACTAACACGAAATCGGATTGTATACTCAATAAATATAAATAAACTATCTTAATATCTAGGTATTTATTATGACAATGACGGCGACCGTGATACTAAAATAAAAGAGTCAATTGTTTCTTGTACACGCTTATTTGATTTCCATGAATAAGTCATTGGCTTTATTTATTCTTCGCAGTATGTATGTAATGTTAACATTATTGTATTAAAATGTTTACTGAAACGACGCATTACTTAGTTTCTTGGTCGTACTATTGAGGATTAAGAGCCCGACTTAACCGGTTATAACTTCCTTACCTGACTTTCACAAAATCTAATTCTTAGTTTCACATTTCTTTCAAGATATTCGCAGAATCTCCAGAAAAGAAAGATTAAACAAAGTAGCACTCAATGTTCAACTGTTCTTCGGTGGACTGAAGAGTAATAGCAGTTATTGTTCTTTGACTAGGTGCCTTTGACAAGATGATTATGTTTTTCTTTATGATAATAAAAGTTTATTACTGCAAGTCTAGACGCTACGTGCGCGCATACTCTCAGCGAAGTTTGCGCTATACTATCCTGCTCTCAACGATGCGAGATGACAGAGAGAGCGATATACACTGCGGGCAACTTGCAAAGAGCACGCGCGTACATGGCCACTATAATTTGCACTACACAGACCTGTTCTAAATCGATCGATCGGCTGAATCTAGGGAGAAGCAGATTGGCCATTTTCCATTAAATTTTCCATGATGTCTTTTTGATTAATTTTCATTCGAATTTTTTTGATGGAGAGTGTGATATTAATGTCCTGAAAAAAGCTGTCAAATAGACATCACAGAAATTCCACATTGGTAAGAAATAACATTTGTTAACAATAGTAGAAACCCAAAAAACAAGACAAAATATAAAAACAAAAACAAGTTATAAACAAAAAAAAACTAAAATTTGTAGCCCATTTAATGTGCTTTTCCCAAAGTGAAATGGCATCTGGCTCAGCATATGCTGGGGCTGGCGCTCGCAGCCCTGGTTTTCGGCCAGTGCCAGTAGTAACGCATGTCAGGTCAAAAATGTCGATCTGGTCAAGAAGGTATCCCTTAATCGTAATAGGAAAACCGACTCTATTCTCTAACTAGATAGGCCACTCTTCTAATCGAGTAGTCAGCCCCCCTATTGTGATTCGATCATGGTCATCACAATGGTGTTATGTAGCTCTCTCTTTATTTTCAGACTTTTGCATGACATGACAGAACATCGAAGTTCAGGGTTGTGATAAAAATGAAAAACGCTGCATTAGGTACATTTCCGTTTATTATTTTTTGATTTAATTCATCGTTTACATGTTTTTTTTAATAACTTGTATATTTCTAACGGGATTCAATTCACACCAAATCAGGATCAGGTAACTCGAAATATTTTGAGCAATCACAAAATTTGCCAATAACAGAACCATTTCATTTATTAATGATTATCAAAGCCTCTACAAACTATGCTTTTAGCTAGTACAATATGAACTACGTAAAATTGTCACCAGTTGGATATAACACATCCAGTCTATTGATATTTATTGTAATTTACGTCCCAAAAATAAACACAGTAAAATCTTCCCTTCAGAACATTTATAACATCAAAACTTCTCGGTTAAAAGTACTTAAGTATATAATTTTGTTTAATAATCCATTTACACCTTTATCATTTCATTTCGTCAATATGTAGGTACGTATTCTAACAAACAGTGATAATATAATAATGTAAATATTTATGTAAAATGGACAATAAATTATTTCCTCGATATAATGTAAACGATTCTAAAACTCTATAATAATTATGTACAAACGCCAATTCCAAAGAAACGTTACGTAATACTGTATGATATTTAAATACTTCCAAAAATTTATGGTATGTATGTTTAGGTACTAGACATTTCATGCCTTTAAACATTAAAAGACTCTAAACCTTGCATCAAAAATGGAATAATAAATAACAAAAATGTGATAGAACAAAAAAATCATCAAACAGGCATTTTAGCTTAGCCTCCTTACGCGTTTATCAAGCGACGTCTTCGAGTCTTCGTGAGCCGTGCCTTCATCGCGAAAACGTGATAAATTCAAAACCCTGGTGATACCTTCTATCTCTCAGACTTTCCATAAAAGAAGATGATTGGTTGAATCTTCTCTGCCTGCATCTTCAGTCATGCTCGAGCTGCGGAAATCTTCGTATCCGTCACCACCGGATATGATTAGAGTCTCTTTGCTTGCTTGAGCTTGTTCTGGTTGCTTCTGAAGCTTCTCCGCGTTCGCTGATCTTCGGCTGAGTGTTTTAGTCTTTAGCGAGGTTTGCGTCGGCTTCTGTTGCTTGTGCGGCGCCGGATTCTCGACTACGGTCAAGAATCTCACGTGACCCGTGTGGCCGTAATTCACACCTGAAATAAATAGAGGTGATGGCGTATTAGCTTTAGGTGCGATCAGCTGAAAGAGCATTTTAAAGATAAACAACTTAGTTTGAGCGGTAGGTAGAGATCATGGATCCATTTGTCACGATCCTGGTAAATCTCTTTCGCGTGATCCACATTCACATATTTTTATGTAACGCTCGTCGTAAAGCCGTGTGGTGACGGCGAATAGAATACATGTGTCCCCCAGCCTAACTTTTCCCGTCGTAAGAAGCGACCGAGGGAACTCTTCAGAGGACGGGCAGCAGCGCTTTCTGTGAGTTAAACCATGCGATGACCAACCCGCCAAGCGTGCGGACTATTGGCATTTCCCTCACATTTTTTCATGGAAATCATATTCAGAGGCCCTCATCCAGCAACGGATATCATGTGGGTGCTGATGGAGACTTGAGACACGTAGAGATATTGTAACACAGACTACATAGACCACATACCAGTCAAAGGCAGCAATTTGTGAATGTTATATTACGCCTCGTAA
The DNA here is from genome assembly GCA_012932125.1 of Conopomorpha cramerella. Lineage (NCBI taxonomy): Eukaryota > Metazoa > Arthropoda > Insecta > Lepidoptera > Gracillariidae > Conopomorpha > Conopomorpha cramerella. Next base: position 14,032 of record SJJU01019636.1, read on the forward strand.
CGTTGGTCAGTACCCAGCTTAAGACACATATTGTTCACAAACCACATACCAGTCAAAGGCGGCAAGGTGAACATGCCCGAGTGCACGTTGGGAGAGTTATGCAGCGGCGCCGTGAGCAGCACGCCGGCGCTCGTGCCCACCCACAGGATGTCGCGGTGCGCCAGCAGCGCCGTCACGCGCAGGCACGCCGCCTTGTGCTGGCGGATTATGTCGTCACAGCCTGCGGGGGTAAGGGTTGCTTTTGCTTGAACGTGTATATCAACTATGTGTATATGACATTGCAGAGGTGGTCCTGATAAAAAACCTGGGATACCCAGTAGGTCTCCGGTCGTTCCTAATACGCAGCGGCCGGACAGTGCAGGGTACTGTACATCGTAGAACAAATCGTGGTCACAAACAAATCTGTCAGCTCTTCGTTGCAAAATCATATGGTCCGGCCGCTGCGCATTAGGAACGACCGGAGACCTAGAGATATAGAGAGAGACTACATATGTCTCAGCCACGCCAGCCATCATGTTTCGATAACTAGCTTTAACTTAACAGACGACGCGATGTCATCTAAGTCACTTTTAGGTTGACACTTTACTGGTACCACAAAAAGCTCATTTTATGGAAAAAAAGATTGTTCGAGCGTGGTTCCTGACCACCGCAGCTACGGCCACCCTTGGATGTAGCGGCTCAGGGCGTTCCGGAGGCCGTTGCAATAAACCATGAGTGGTCACCGTGGGGTTTTAGTGGGTGGGAGTCCCACATAACCCCACTGTTGTCCCCGTTAGCTGTGGGGTATCAATAACGGATTTCTCCACGATAAAAAAGATTCAACCACAGACAAGAGAAGCTTTCTTTTTAAACAATCCAACAAGTCCTAATATCTTTCTCACCATGCAACATGTTAGTGACATGCGAAGTGATGTTGATCTCCGCCAGTTTCTCCCGCGAGGTGGCGTCGTAGCAGCGCAGGTGCGGCGCGTTGTGGAACGACAACCAGATGGCGCCGCCGGCGACTGCCATGTGACTGATTGGCTTGCCATCCGGACTGATTTGGAATGTTTCGTCCACCTGGTGAAGGTT
>SJJU01019641.1:0-15053 GCA_012932125.1 Conopomorpha cramerella
TAAAGGTGTATTTCTTCCAGTACACGGGGTACAAAAGCCTATGGCAAAACAAATGTTTGCCGAGACACCTAGTAAATAAATAAATATTGAACCCGCGCAAAGCCGGGACGTATCGCCTGTAGGTAAATTTATAAAAACCGCACAATATCAAAACGCTACCATGCACCTATAGTCAAATTATTATTATTAATTCTCAATTAAATAGTAATTTGAGAGAAATATAAAATATACAGACGTACAAGTTCATTTTCTAGTGTTAATTTTGAACTACCACGGAGAAAAAGTTAAACGGCGGGAAAAGTAAATTTTTTTCACGATTGGGTGATTTTTTTTTAAATTTCAAAACGGAGCGAATTCAAATTCCAGTGAAAAAAAAATTACCACGGACAAAAAGTTAAACGGCGGGAAGAGTAATTTTTTTTCACGATTGGGTGATTTTTTTTTAAATTTCAAAACGGAGCGAATTCAAATTCCAGTGAAAAAAAAATTACCACGGACAAAAAGTTAAACGGCGGGAAAAGTTAATTTTTTTCACGATTGGGTGATTTTTTTTTTAAATTTCAAAATGGCGCGTATTCTCCTTTGGAAACGGTGCGTTTCTTTTTATTACTCTTGGTCTTGTTTCCGTTGTGCGGTAAATTTTGTTCGGTGAAATATGAAATGACAACCCTGTCTAGGTAGTGGCCATCTATTGACATTTCTTAGAACTGTAATAAGCCACCTGTCAGAAAACCTCCCATTATCATAAAAATCTTTGGGGGAGGCCCTCGTTCAGCAGTGGAAGTCATGTGGCTGGTGATGGAGATCTTCGGGCATCATTCGCTTGAGGTGGATTTGGTGATTTAGCTTATGATATCAAAATTATTTCAATCATAAAGCTATTTTACTAAATATTCCTTTTGCGATGTATTCTACGCTGCAAATGGATTTTGTACCTTACTTCGTTGTTGGTAAGATTGAATATAAAAACTTCCCGAGTCGTGCCTATGTACGCGACGCAACGCTCGTACGGTGAAGGACAACATCGCGACGAAACTCGCACACCACGAGGTGTGTGAACACTATAACGGCGACGGGCTCACCCCCTGTCACGTTGGGTTAAATACGCGCGCGTGAACCGTTGGGGCATTTGCTTTGTGCGTGTTTATTTATTACTTGTGACAGTAATTGTACTGTATATTATATTAAAATAAATTATATTGCAACTAAAGTCATCCTTTTATTTTCTTACACATATATATGCAATATACACATCAAAAGTGTTTAGGGATCAAGAACATTTTTATCTCTAAAACAATGTAATTTATTTAAATCAAATCCAATCTTCTGGACTGGTCTCCTACCTAATCCCCCATGCCTGTATCGATGACTTATCACCACATTTTGAATAAATTATTAATGAATTCAGTTTTTGTAAAATATATTTTGATTGCAATCTTCTAAAATGTACTTGATCACTAGACACTTTTGATGTATGTATCTTCTCTCTTATGAGAGCGTCTGTGGTCGGATACTTAACTTGTAACCGGGAGGTCGCGGGTTCGAGTCCGGCTACTGGACGTGTACCAATGGGACTCCTTTTCAGAGCCTATGTACGCAACGCAACGCTCGTACGGTGAAGGACAACATCGCGATGAAACCCGCACACCACAAGGTGTGTGAACCCTATAACGACGATGGGCTCACCCGCTGTCACGTTGGGTTAAATACGCGCGCGTAAACCGTGGGCAGTGCTTAGCAAGTGCCTCTGCCTGCCCCCCTTTGGTGTAAAAAGGCGTGTAGTGTATTTTTAAACTCGAGGGCAGGACATATCTGCCGTCTACCATCGGACGGATGGTCGAATGAAAGGAATATTCGGCAGAATAGGTACCTACTGGACAAGTGTGCTCCATCGTAGACCACATCGCTGCTTAACATCAGGCAGGATGGTGGTCAAACGCTTGTTCATAGTGATTAAAAATAAAAACCGAGAAGGAGATGGCGAGACAGCCTTGATGATGCTGGAGGAACCTAGCAGGGGATCGTGAGCAGTGGTATATGATTGGGGAGGCTTTGGTGCAGCAGTGGGACATAAGAAAGAAGAGGAATGACTTGCCGGAGTCTGTGTTTCCTGCGCACTACAGTCTGAAGGACTTTCATGTCGGGGGTAAATAGGTACCTAACGAACAAGTGTGCTCCATCGTTGACCACATCGCTGCTTAACATCAGCCAGGATGGTGGTCAAACGCTTGTTCATAGTGTTTCCTGCGCAGTACAGTCTGAAGGTCTTCAAGTCACTGGGGTGAATAGTTACCTAATGAACAAGTGTGCTCCATCGTAAACCACATCGCTGCTTAACATCAGGCAGGATGGTGGTCAAACGCTTGTTCATAGTGTTTCCTGCGCAGTACAGTTTGAAGGTCTTCAAGTCACTGGGGTGAATAGGTACCTACTGAACAAGTGTGCTCCATCGTAGACCACATCGCTGCTTAACATCAGGCGGGATGGTGGTCAAACGCTTGTTCATAGTGTTTCCTGCGCAGTACAGTCTGAAGGTCTTCAAGTCACTGGGGTGAATAAGTACCTAATGAACAAGTGTGCTCCATCGTAGACCACATCGCTGCTTAACATCAGGCAGGATGGTTGCCAAACGCTTGTTCATTGTGATAAAAAAAAAACGTCTTCACCTATTTCGTCTCACCTCTTCCTCCAATATATACTGGTATATATTTGTAAGTAGAGGTAGATATAAAATACCGTGTAATATTTCATTGAAAGAGTTTAACTGTGGCCCTATTTCTAGAAGAATGTAGAAGGGAACGGGGTCGTCGGTATATTTTTTTTTTGTTACCTTTTAGACAAGGCGCGTGGGGCGCATTTAGATGTCTGGTCACGTCCCAACAGGTATGTACTGTACACGTATGGGGTCTTAAGTAAAATATAGATATGAAATTGCTGAAAGATTCTCTCGGTTTGTAAGTTGGTTTCTAAGCACTGTTATACACGACTAGTGGAAGCCCCGCTAGGTTTAGTCCTCCGCATTCACCCGTGGTGCTCTCCCAAAAGGCAATTTGTGCTACGTTTGTAATAATTCTGTGTCCTACTATTTAGATTAGGGAAGTAAAAAAATCATATCTATGCATTGCAATGCAACGCAAATTATATTTCTATACCGTCTTTAGCTTAATTACTATGTGGGATCCAAGACAGAAGGCCTCCCCCCGCCCCCTGGATCGGCGTCTGTGGTCCAGTTGGTCGGATCTTGCTCTTGAAATCGAGAGGTCACGTTTTCGAATGCGGCTACTGAACGTGTACCGCGTGGACTATTTTTCATAATCTATGTACGCAACGCAACGCTACTGGCACGGTGAAGGACAACATCGTGCTGAAACCCGCAGACCACAGGATGTGTGAACCCTATAACGGCGATGGGCTCTCACCCCCTGTCATGTTAGGTTAAATACGCACGGTGATCTGTGGGAATTTGCATAGCAGGTGTCTCTGCCAACCTCGCATTGCGATTAAAAGGCGAGAAGTGTATTTTTTTTTAAATATAATTTTCAAACGGATAAAACTTCGTGTCATGACAGTATTAAAGCGAAGAATTAAATGAAGACTAAAAATCTGAAGCCCATAAACATACCTCATAAAATATCATAACCATACAAAAAAAAAATCATTAGTACGTAACATCAAATGCCCAACGGGCCTAAAGCATTAAAAAAATAACACTCCGTTCAGGAAATATTTATTCCATAATGTTACGTCGCATTTATATTCCACAATTGCGTTTTCCTTATGTGATGTAAAAATAATTTATCTTGTGTTATTTTTTGTTATAACGCATGCGTAGAGCGAACATAACGAAGGTTGTTATGGTATTGCTGTGGCGGTTATGGATGTGCTCGGCAGCCATTTTGTTTTTGTCAAAAATCAAACAAACGCTCGCGTCCGTTAACCCTTAATCAGACAAGGTTAGGTTAGGAGTTTTTCTGATGGATTTTGGACTCTATTGACGTTTGTTATTCTAATTACGGACCAATCCATCACATAAACTTTTTTTTTTATTTCTCATCACCCCAGTAGTAAACTTACTCATCTGTGATACACTACTCCATACACTACACATATTTCATCGCTACATTCTTTAAGTACCTATATATATGTATCTATTTATTTTCCACCTTTTATGTAGTATGTAAAGTTTAATAGTATTTATTGATTGAAGTAGACCTAATACGTATATAATATTTGCAAATAGATGTATTATAATTATAAGTAGTCTATTTATTAATATAATATTTATGTACTTAGATGGCCCTCTCTCTCAGAGTGAAGGCACAATATCAGTTCATGTCACAGGACAATGTGGCATCATGCTGAGCCGGAAGCTCATTTTCGTGAACAACTGCAGCATGCATCACTGTGTTAACTTGTTTCTTTTAAATTTATTTTATTGCTAATTATCATGTGTGTGTTGTATTTGTTTATGGAAATAAATTTATGTCTATGTCTATGTCTAAACCCGGGTGATTTATATCATAAAATCGAGTTTTTTAGTACAATGTGAAATTATTATTTAATGTTTAAATAGGTATGTGTCCTGTAGTGTTACAAACCTTATGTGATTATTCTGTGATAACTTCTCTGAAATCATTAGACAATTCCAGTGAAGACATTCAATAAGGTTCAAAGTATGTGTTGGTCAAGTGGCAATATAACTAGCCTTTGTTTGTTTAAGGGTTGAAGTCTAAAAGTGAGTTGTCCAAACCATAGAGTCACAAGTATGCTTAGGCCACATTTAGCATAATAACAACTTAAGAATGTCGATATTGGAGTTCAGTCACAAGATGCTAGATCATGAAACCGGAAACCCGAAACCAGAGGTCATGTATGAAAAGATGTATGAATGTAGATGAAGCGAAAGGGGTATGTCAGGATCGTGACAAATGGAGATCTGTAGTCTCTGCCTACCCCTCTGGGAGACGGGCGTGAAGTGTAAGTATGTATGCTAGCTCATAGCCTGAATATACCTAAAATATCCAGACACCAAACAGATCACGCAAACGAGTTCTCGAGTGGAGACCGCGTGATCAAATACATTTTATAAGATTGCAATCAAGAATATATTTTACAAAAACTGAATCCATCTATAACTTAATCAAAATGTGGTGATAAGTCATTGATACAGGCACGGGGAATTAGATAGGAGACCAATCCAGAAGATTAGATTTGATTTAAATTAATTAGATTTTTTTTTAGAGCTAAAAATTTTCTTGATCCCTAGACACTTATGATGTGTGTACTAAGCTAGGCAGTGTCTTTTTGCCTATATGGTGTGCACGCCACTGGTAGGGACGCTTTACAGAATGTCAGGCTTGTCAACGCCGACACCCAATAGGAAACACACCTTTCATCCACAGCTTATTATATGACACGGGAAAATACTAGAGACATTTTCGTGAAAAACGTTTTTAAAGCTCAATTTCGCCCGCAATTTTGTACCTACCGACTATGCAACCATCAAGATCATGCAGGTCACAGAGTCATGTACGCAGGCACATTAAAAGCGGTGCCCGCGACTGTACAAAGTTGCCATTTTAAAAACCTTTTCTGAAATCCAATTTATTTCTTCAAAGGTGATGTTGGAATGGTGTGTGTGTGGGTATGTAAGTGCAGGATTTCTCTATAAAAATTGTGAGGGAAAGAAACGTATAGGGGCTATTTTTAGGCTTAAAACTGTACGTACAGTAGCTGGAAAATCTGGTCTACTACCCTAAGGTTGAAACTCATTAACCGACTTCAAAAAAGGAGGAGGTTCTCAATTCTTCTTCTAAAATTGAGAATTAGGATTTTTTTTTTGAAAGCTGGTGCTTCCCGTTAAATTTGTTTCAGTTCCGACAATGGTATCCATGAGAAAACCACATAATACCTATATGTAAAATTTTATTGGTTGAAGTCGGTTCTTTTTTCTTCAAGTTATTTTAATGTAATCACGCGACGCCAGCTCAGCTCACACTGCGAACTTTACAGCTCAGCTTGTACACGACTGTACTGGGGCGAGCTAGCTAAGCCGCACGTCGTCACAGTAAACTGGGCTACACTACGTAAGAGCGCACACGCGACGCCAGCTCAGCTCACACTGCGAACTGTACAGCTCAGCTTGTACACGACTGGACTGGGGCGACCTAGCTAAGCCGCACGTCGTCACAGTAAACTGAGCTACACTACGTAAGAGCGCACACGCGACGTCAGCTCAGCTCACACCTCAGTCAGGTTTCACTGTACACAAAGGATAAAAGCAACGTCAGTAATTGAAACAGAATTCCCCGTTTTCGAAAGCGATCAATGAAAACTTGACAAATAAAATGAGATAAAGCGGAAGTCAAAACGTATTTCCAATAATTTTATTTTAATTTAAATACAGACACTGATAATAAACACTAAATCCTGACAATAAGATTGGAGTCAAATGGTTACCTACCTAATGTAATAGAAACAATCGTAAAATTTTATTTAAGCTGCAAGACTTGTCTTTCAAGAAAAGGAACGTAGCCACAACATGTCGCATTATTTTAAGTACAACTTCTAGGTTTTCATTTAAGAGAAACCTAGAATAAATTCAATTCAAATCGTTTATTGCACTCATACTGCAGAAAAGCATTTCGAGTAGCATTTTCACTACTTAATTATAACTTACAACTAATTCTTATTCTTGTGAATGTTAATATAATACTATGACAATTAATTATTAAGGCTATTTACAATAGCATAGGACCATTATTTTATGGAAAGAAACATTATAAATATCCCAATAAAGAAGGGGTTACCTGGTGTTTTTATACCACATATTTTTTTTTACTATAATCTTTACAGTAAGTATAATCTTTCATAGTGCGAACCGCCAATGCAGTCTGAAGGTCTTCAAGTCACTAGGATGAATAGGACCTAATGAACAAGTGTGCTCCATCATAGACTACATCGCTGCTTAACATCAGCCAGGATGGTGCTCAAACGCTTGTTCATAGTGATAAAAAGTAGACTTAAGTTTTTTTTTGGGCATATGGAGAGAATGGATGAAAGTCGATTGACGAAAGAGATTTATATGGGTGATGTGCAGGGCCGGGTGAGTAGAGGTCGCCCAGAAGGACATAATATAAAGACCAGATTGGTGATGTCCTGACCGAAGGTGGCGTGAAAAGTACTCGAAACCGGAGGTCACGTATGAAAAGGTGTATGAATGTAGATGAAACGAAAGGGGTATGTCAGGACCGTGACAAATGGAGATCTGTAGTCTCTGCATACCCCTCTGGGAGACAGGCGTGAAGTGTATGTATGTATGTACTTAAGTTTTTCTGCAGTATCAATTGACGGCCAGTATAGGGGCAACGGCTCGCTGCTGGCACGCTGGCACGTCACTATCATTACGGCGGAGGCGAATTAATTGCGGCCACTATAGGTAGCCTAGTGAGGGAGCCTAGGTCTCGTTTATTTAGCTATTGAATGCAGATTATACAATGAGGCAAGGATGTGCATTGAAAATAGGCAAAAGCAAGTGCGCGTCTACTTCTTATCTTCTTAAAAAAAAAAATGCACTTCACGCCTTTAATCCCAAAGAGGGGTAGGCAGAGGCACTTGCTAAAGCAAGTACCCACGGTTCACGCGCGCGTATTTAACCGAACGTGACGGGGGGTGAGCCCATCGCCATTATAGGGTTCACACACCTTGTGGTGTGCGGGTTTCATCACGATTTTGTCCTTCACCGTACGAGCGTTGCGTTGCGTACATAGGCTCTGAAAAAGAGTCCCATTGGTACACGTCCAGTAGCCGGACTCGAACCCGGGACCTCCCGTTTACAAGTCAAGGGTCCGACCAACTGGACCACAGACGCTTGAGTAACGTGCAAAGTATTTAAGAACTTTACTGAATAAAAATTATTTAATATTATCAAAGTCAACGTTATATATTTTTTGAATACCACGGTGAGTGTTCAATTCAGCTAAACACAAAAGTTAGTCACGTCTGTTGAACTTGCTCAGTGCATATCGCTATCCCTGTCCCTCGACAAATGGAGAGAGGGAGATGGCAAAATACAAAATACAGGACACTCTAGGTCGACGAGATCTGCTAAGGTTATAGCGTTCCAAATAGGACTCAGGATCCCATACTATGAGCATGCCCGGGTCCAGCCTAAATTTCAACCCAACATTTTGTGCTACGAACAACTTGTTGTGATAAGCAAGTATCATTAACGACCACAGTCATGTACAAGCTGAGGTGGTAGTTCGCAGTGTGAGCTGAGCTGGCGTCGCGTGTGCGCTCTTACGTAGTGTAGCTCAGTTTACTGTGACGACGTGCGGCTTAGCTAGCTCGCCCCAGTACAGTCGTGTACAAGCTGAGCTGTACAGTTCGCAGTGTGAGCTGAGCTGGCGTCGCGTGTGCGCTCTTACGTAGTGTAGCTCAGTTTACTGTGACGACGTGCGGCTTAGCTAGCTCGCCCCAGTACAGTCGTGTACAAGCTGAGCTGTACAGTTCGCAGTGTGAGCTGAGCTGGCGTCGCGTGTGCGCTCTTACGTAGTGTAGCTCAGTTTACTGTGACGACGTGCGGCTTAGCTAGCTCGCCCCAGTACAGTCGTGTACAAGCTGAGCTGTACAGTTCGCAGTGTGAGCTGAGCTGGCGTCGCGTGTGCGCTCTTACGTAGTGTAGCTCAGTTTACTGTGACGACGTGCGGCTTAGCTAGCTCGCCCCAGTACAGTCGTGTACAAGCTGAGCTGTACAGTTCGCAGTGTGAGCTGAGCTGGCGTCGCGTGTGCGCTCTTACGTAGTGTAGCTCAGTTTACTGTGACGAACGTGCGGCTTAGCTAGGTCGCCCCAGTACAGTCGTGTACAAGCTGAGCTGTACAGTTCGCAGTGTGAGCTGAGCTGGCGTCGCGTGTGCGCTCTTACGTAGTGTAGCTCAGTTTACTGTGACGACGTGCGGCTTAGCTAGCTCGCCCCAGTACAGTCGTGTACAAGCTGAGCTGTACAGTTCGCAGTGTGAGCTGAGCTGGCGTCGCGTGTGCGCCCTTACGTAGTGTAGCTCAGTTTACTGTGACGACGTGCGGCTTAGCTAGGTCGCCCCAGTACAGTCGTGTACAAGCTGAGCTGTACAGTTCGCAGTGTGAGCTGAGCTGGCGTCGCGTGTGCGCTCTTACGTAGTGTAGCTCAGTTTACTGTGACGACGTGCGGCTTAGCTAGCTCGCCCCAGTACAGTCGTGTACAAGCTGAGCTGTACAGTTCGCAGTGTGAGCTGAGCTGGCGTCGCGTGTGCGCTCTTACGTAGTGTAGCTCAGTTTACTGTGACGACGTGCGGCTTAGCTAGCTCGCCCCAGTACAGTCGTGTACAAGCTGAGCTGTACAGTTCGCAGTGTGAGCTGAGCTGGCGTCGCGTGTGCGCTCTTACGTAGTGTAGCTCAGTTTACTGTGACGACGTGCGGCTTAGCTAGCTCGCCCCAGTACAGTCGTGTACAAGCTGAGCTGTACAGTTCGCAGTGTGAGCTGAGCTGGCGTCGCGTGTGCGCTCTTACGTAGTGTAGCTCAGTTTACTGTGACGACGTGCGGCTTAGCTAGCTCGCCCCAGTACAGTCGTGTACAAGCTGAGCTGTACAGTTCGCAGTGTGAGCTGAGCTGGCGTCGCGTGTGCGCTCTTACGTAGTGTAGCTCAGTTTACTGCACATTATAAGTCGGATATTTCACCCATAATGTCTTGACCGTTTATTCTAAAGATTTCCTTGATGCAACAAAGTCATATTAATTTGGTACTTGTATCTCATTACGTAGTTGCACAGTTTGTATTTAAATGGAACAAATTTGAACTGAATTGCTGTTTTCGGTCTGTTTTCCCGACAAAAAATGACCTTCCGCCGGCGGGAATTGGTAGTTTTGTGGCGTACTCTGGTAGAAATAATTAAGCATTTCGGTAGAATTTTGCAAAGTTAACTATAATGGGAGCGGAGTTTAATATGTGCGGTGGGTATTTCATGGTTATTGGCGCTGAGCCTCGGTTAAAAATAATGTTGAGATGTATTAAAATGCTCCTTAACGTTCAGGAAACAGGACACAAATTGCTTTGCAGGTTTAATTCGGAGAAGGATTTTAAATAGCTCTTTTATTAACTAGCTTGTGCCTGCGGTGTCAACCGTAGTTTAAAAGGTAGTGTACTAGTGGACGCCCCGCGACTTCATTCGCGCAGCTTCAGTATTAATTTCTATTGAAAATTACTAACATAAGATATAGAAACATAACTTCAAAATTACTGTTTTTTTTGCAAATAAACTTCTGTTCTGCATTTTAATCCACAGAACAAAAAGTAAAAAGTATTTTTAGAAGTAAAAGTAAGTATTTTTTTAAAATAACTTCCGGCTATCCTAACATTACGTCATTCAAACGAACGAATCATGATCATCAGCCCATACTTGTCCACTGCTAGACATAGGCCTCTCCAATTGCACGCCACTGTGATCTGTTTTTGGCTTCTCGCATCCAGCTTCTGTCAGCCATCTTGCGTATATCATCAGTCCACCTTGCCTGAGGGCGTCCTACACTCCGTTTGCCGAGACGCGGTACGGTTTTCGTACCATGAAGTCCTTTATTAATTTTGATCTCGCTGTGTGATAAAGACAGCGCTAGCCGAATGGTATAGTCCTGTCACTCTCACACAACGTAGTATTCAACAGTACTATAAGACTTCAGGCTACAGGGCCTGTAATGCATAAGGCATTATTACTATTACTATTTACCTGTGTATAATAGGTCTTGCTCAAAATGTATATTCTAAATCAGTCAGTTGATTACTAACAGAATTAATTATTTTAACCTTATACTTAATGCACGCCATGCTTACATGTTTAGGGATATAGCATGGCGTGCACACCACATAGGCAAAAAGACACTGCCTACCTTAGTATTTTGGCTTCCCGACCTAATAATAGAGTTATGGCTCGATCTTTTTTTGTCGTAATCACGAAATAGGCTAACAAAGGTCCTATGTGTTGTAAGTGAGTAGATATGTAGGTACGTATATTTCGTAAAGACAAGTTACCTATACATAGGTGTCAATCCTTGGGGATTACTGCCTACCTTGTCGTAAAAGCCAGTGCACGCCACTGGGATATTGTTTAACATGCTTTCTTTTTTTAATGTTTGATTAATAATAATTAGCTATAAGCCCGTTATGTAAGCTTAAATATATAAATAAATAAATAAAGGTAAGCTTATGTATGAATTACCCCAACTAAAAACCTTAAACGAAAATAACCCAACCAAATGTAAGAGCCACCTCATTTATATGCAAAACTTAAGTGCAACTAGTTTGTTCTAATATCCACGTTTATATTCCCGACTAGTTATATCACAAACATTGCATAGTATGCTTTATTCCAATAGGCTTAAGGTGCACGTTTGTGGTGCTTATTGTACGACAGATGTCGGTTATAATTTTCTTGTATGGTAAAATTCTGGAGAGTGTTCCGTGGACACTTTAAAGTATGCAGTTTTTAATAGTTTTAAGTGTACTCTACATAGTTTGTAGAAATAAAGCTACTTTATAGCCTAATTAGCTTTCCAACCGCGGCTTCGCCCGCGTGGACATCAAACAATTTTCTTGTTTTCCCTCGGGAATATATTTTTTTTTTAATCCTATTATTTAATCCGGACTTCTATCTTTACGTCTGCAAACTTTCAAAGCAATCGGTTCAGTAGTTACGGCGTGAAAGCGGAACAAACAAACAAACTCACTTTCCGTTTTATAATATTAGTAAGGACTAGTGGACGCCCCGCGATTTCATTCGCGTACTTTAGTAGTACCTGCATATTTAGATGAGACAAAAAAACCACTTCACGCCTTCTAATCCCAAAGCGGGGTAGGCAGAGGCACTTGCTAAAGCAAATGCCAGCTTTTTTTTAAAGTCGCATAAAAAAATTGTGGCGTGCAATTGCACTGCTCTCCAATTAAATTTCCAGGCCTCTCCAATTGGAGAGGCCTATGTCCAGCAATGGACAAGTATGAGCTGCTGATGATGATGATAATAAATCATAATAAATATTTTACAACAACACACACATTGCCTTCATCCCATGTTAAGTAGCTAAAGCACTTGTGTTATGGAAATCAGACAACGAGATATATTTACTTAAATACTTTTTTTTTTCTTTTAAATGCATACTTATATAAATAAAACACCCAGACACATCCAACAAGTACTTAAAAGTTCATCACCTAAATACTTGCCAGCGGTGGGAATCGAACCCACGACCCTACGGAGCAGAAGCAGACATGCTGACCACTACACCAACGGGCCCGTCAAATGATGATGATAAAAACAATACTTACATAGTATGTTGATAGTGTGTGTCGCCACGACGTTTTCAGTCAGCTGTGCGTTGATTCCATGGCACACGACCACAATGGACCTACGGTTAGGTTCCACCACCACTGAGATGTTAGACGACGTCACCCAGCCACCTGTGGACAATATTATATAGAATAAGTGGACAAGACACAACCAAACCTAATGAACAAGTGTGCTCCATCGTAGACCACATCGCTGCTTAACATCAGGCAGGATGGTGGTCAAACGCTTGATCATAGTGATAAATAAAACCTAATACCTCCATCACGATTTTACAATAGGACAACCAGAAGAACGGCAAAACGTCATCCATACCAGGCGGATTTACCATTTATATCGACACAACTCTGGCAACCAGTTGAAGTCGGCAATGGGCGTGGTCAGACCGATGATTGGCTCATTTGTGGGCTGTCATTCATGAGCAGCGTTATGCTTGGACTAGGTTATGTATTGTAAAAACATGATTTGCTCCCATGCGTTGTAATAGTGTTTTATCAAAAATCTCCAATGTTCAATTAATGTCATCTTAACATCTACTAATTTCAAATGCAAAATTATCATCATAGAAAAAAAAATCAATATGGCCGATCAGCCGCCATGTTGTTGTTATGTTTTATAGTGTGTAGCAATTTTTAGTGATGATTGAACTTCAATAGATACAGTCTGCCAATTAACTCCTTCAAATACTGTGTCACTAAAACATCAATAAGGTAGAGTTGTTATATTGTGACAAGTAAAAATTAACGTTAATGTCTGATGACAACTAATGACTTTCAACCTTAAGGTGGGATAGGCCCACTGCTACATTATTGCTCGACCTATTTATAAAAAAAAAAACGACCAACACATCAATTCACTTCATAATACCAATATCAAAAGTAGAACTCATAAAACAGGCATCTCGAGATGATTTTCAAAAACAAAAACGCGGCACTTTTCAAACAGGGAACTCGAACGAGGCGAACGTCGAAAACTTTTTAATATTTAACTTTTTCTAGAACCGTTCGTGAAATTCTTTCCGGCCAGGTATCAAAAACCTCTTTGGAAGTTTGTTGGGAATCGTTTTTTTTTTCTGCCGTACTCTTAGAAAAAAAGGAAGTAAGTAGGTATCACAGATTCTTGAGAAAAACAGCATCAAAACAGAAAAAGTTTATGAAAATGTGAAGGAGTAAGATATCTATGTACAGTCGGCAAAGAATCTGCTCTACCACCCTAAGGTTGAAACTCATATGAATGTCATTAAACATTAAGGTTCATTGTTCACTTGTCACAATATTCCAACTCAACCTTATTGATGTTTTAGTGACACGGGAAGTGTCATCGAAACTGATAGACCATTTTCTTGGCCGACCGTACATTGTACAGTCTTCCGAGAATCTAATCTTTTACTCTAAGGATGAAACTCGTAAGAATGTCATGAAGGCTCATTGTTCACTTGTCACAATATAACAACTCTACCTTATTGATGTTTTAGTGACACGGGAAGTGTCGTCAACACCACTTTCATGGCCCGCCTTTGCTTTTGGACAATATTTCAGATAACTACTACACACATCAAAAGTGTCTAGGGATCACGAACATTTTTAGCTCTAAAAAAAATCTAATTTATTTAAATCTTCTGGATTGGTCTCCTACCTAATTCCCCATGCCTGTATCAATGACCTATCACCACATTTTGAATAAACTATGAATGAATTCAGTTTTTGTAAAATATATTCTTGATTGCAATCTTCTAAAATATACTTGATCCCTAGACAATACTAAATTCTCGAACCTGACACCCACGATTGAAGATCCAAATACCTAACCACTAGACCACAGAGGCTCTCAAGAGTTTGGGATAAATAATACACGACCTTCAGGGTAACTCTCGAATATTCCAGACGTATTAAAAAGTAAATTCAACTTGAAGAAGCCGCTAAGGGACCGAACCCTGTTTACTGCTTAAAGGTTATCGATCTGTTTCACCGTTAAACTGGCTGTGTTGCCAGGTGTTCCTGTGGGAATATCGGGAGAAAATTCAACCTTTGTTACTGTAACAATTTTTTTTTGTGAAAAGAAAAACGTTTTCTAATGGTGAAGGAATCCATTTAGAAGTTTTTGAATTCATCCGTGCATACATATTTTTTTATCACAAAGAGAACCGCGGCGTTTGACCACCATCCTGCCTGATGTAGATTAGGGAAGTCTAAAACTCATGTATACATTGTAAAGCAGTAATGTGGGATCCAAGACAAAAGGCCACCTGAGATCTAGCCCAGTCGTCATTTATTGAGCTCTAGTTTATATTCTACACACATCAAAAGTGTCTAGGGATCAGGAACATTTTTAGTTCTAAAAAAGAAATCTAATTTATTTAAATCAAATCTAATATTCTGGATTGATCTCCTACCAAATTCCCCATGGCTGTATCAATGACTTATCACCACATTTTGAATAAATTATGAATGAAATCAGTTTTTGTTAAATATATTCTTGATTGCAATCTTCTAAAATGTACATGATCCCTAGACACTTTTGATGTGTGTAGAAGCCGCTGTAGATCCTGGCTCTTGGAATCACATCATCAGAGCGCTGCTGCCCGTTCTCTGGAGAGCTCCCTCGGTCGCCTCTTACGACCCCCATGACGGGAAAAGTTGGGCTGGGGTGGTGACACATGTATTCTACTCGCCGTCACCACACGG
>SJJU01019642.1:0-12406 GCA_012932125.1 Conopomorpha cramerella
TTGTAAAATCGCTGACGTTTTATTATTATTAAAATACAGACATAAACTGTCAAAATTTATAAAGCGTTGGTAACTAAACAGATTTAAAAACTGACCGGCCGGCGGTCCTCGGAATATTTGAAAAAAAAAATATATAAACTTCACGCCTTATAATCCTAAGGTCCATTCAAAGGCCACGGTTCACCAAGCGTATATTTTAACCCAACGTTATCACGTACCTATCACGCCCACGAGGGCCTATATCGAATATTCTTATTTTTATTTTTAGAGATTCACGGTTTTAAGCCGAACGATTTTTATCAGATTTTTGTGCCTCTTGTAAATTTGTGTGCCTCTGCCTACCCCGCTTTGGGATTAAAAGGCGTGAAGTGTATTTATTTTTATTTATTTTCTTGTTGCATTGGTAGGCGTACATATAGTATTTTTCCAGTTTTAAAGATCACGAAAATGTCACTTTGTTATATGACTATCCCCAGTGGCGTGCACTGGCTTTTACGACGGGGTAGGCAGTAATCCCCAAAGATTGACATCTAGGTATAGGTAACTTTACGAAATATAGGTACCTTACGCACAAAACACAGGATCTTCTTCAGTATGTCGTGAGTACAACAAAAAAACCGGTCAAGTGCGAGTCGGACTCGCGCACCGAGGGTTCCGCCGTACAAACGTAGCGGTTTACAAATTATCATTTTCGCTATTTTTCCTTTATCTGTACTATGTAACGTTGCTTCGTGCCGAATTTCAAGATTCTCAGTTCACGAGAAGTACCCTGTAGGTTTTGATTCCCTAGCGTGTGACGGAAATTCGTCCAAGGTGTCGGTATAAACTGCTGTATCTTTTGATCGCGTTAACTTAGTAGTTTGATATTTTCCCAGCTTAAAGGGACAATAGACCTGAGTATTCCATGTGAATTTCAGCTTGATACGTCTACGCGTTCTTGAGATAAAGTGTCTTGACAGACAGACAGACGAACAACAAAGTGATAGAATCACCGATAACGGTTCCGTTTTTTTCCTTTTGAGGTACGGAACCCTAAAAAGATCTAGCAATAACTCTATTATTAGGTCGGGTAGCCAAAATGGCAGTGTATTTTTGCCTTTATGGTGTGTAAACCACTGACTATCCTCCACTAGAGATTGAAAACGTGACTTTATTATATATATTTACTTACATATGTATGTGCACAACAATATATCACGACTCCAACTAAACACAATATGCTCGTCTCAGTGGAAACGCACCTTAATGTGTCAAAGGCAACATTCAATATGAGGAAGCTAATGTACTATCGGTGTCACACCAAACTAGTTTACTCAGTCTCTAAATCTAATGCGATAAGGTTGAATATCCGTTAAAAATAAGTTCCGTTTACCAATACGCTAGAACTTATGCTAAAGTTGTATATTGTATGAGTTTTGTATTATATGAAGTTATGAAATCGTATGTTTATTAGGAATATTCTGTACAGTATATTTTGTATGTACTTACAGTGTAGGACTTCCGGAGTGTAATAGTTCCGGTCCTTATTTCAATATGTCCGGGTTATCAATATATAGTAGAACAGATTATATATGAATTTATTGATTACCCAGCTATTTTAAAAAACATGACAAGTGTACCCCTCCTGACCTCTTAGTACTGAACCTTATGAAAAAAAAGTGCTGACCACTTTTGCTCCCTCGGTTGATAACGAATCTTATTTCAATAAGTAGATAGGCTTTGGACAGAGTCCCGTTGGTACAATTTCATTACAAATGGTCTCGAACCCGCGTCATCCTGATTGCAAGTCAAGTGCCCGACCACACGACGGTTTTATTGTGAATTTTAATAATCAAATTGTTTTGTCGTTGTTTGATAATCAATGTGTCAATGTGATGCGTAAGCTATCTTTGTAAAGATTCATTGATATCCATTCTGCAGTTTTTGCGTGAAAAAGTTACATTAGTGACATATAATAGGTACTTCACCGTAGCCTATTTTATCCCGCGTGGGAGTCGTAAGAGGCGACCGAAGGAACGCTGCAGAGGACAAAAAGCAGCGCTTTCTGTTAATTAAATCATAACACCACTGCGATCACCAACCCGCCAGCGTAGCGATTATTGGAATTTCGCTCCAAATGATCATTAAATTCACTGGGGGAGCCCCTCGCCAAGCAGTAGACGTCATGTGGCTGATGATGATGATGCGAAACTACTATAAAAAATACCCTAAATACCCTACCATTGTACTAAAATAATGAGACTCATTAGAAGGTTGACGGTATAGTAGCCGGATTCGAACCCAACATCTTCCGTTTGCAAATTCAAGTATCCGACAGGACTGGTCTACAGCCACGGGCTCTTCATCGTTAATGTAAATGAAATTCTGCCGACCGTCTCGTTTTACTTAATTATATTAGACAGGTTTATCTAAGTAGGTACCCTTTTGCTTCGCTTTGCTTTAACTTTAGTATACTCTACTTTGCTTTAGTATTAATTTAGAGAAGGTACCTACTAGCATAAACAGATTGTCCAACTAATTTATAGGGTATAGATACATACATCTATAGGTATATATAAAACAAAAACGGGTTTGTTACAACACTTATAACTCAAGAACGATTCAACCGATTAGGCAGAAAATTGGTGGGGACGTAGCTTAGAACCAGAAGAATAATATAGCTTTTTATCCCGTTCCTGTGGGAGTTAGTGTAGTATAGAGGGTGCTCATAGTTTGTATGGCATACTGAAACTACGCGAATGAAATTGCGGGGCGTCCACTAGTTATTGATAAATGCAACGAAGATTTCGATAGATAACCTATACTAGTGAATAATAACAAACAATAACACGCATAGTATATAATAAAGTCGCTTCCCGTTGTCTGTACCTATACATATGTATACTGCGTGTAAAAGGACTCCGAGAAATGGTCTTTGAAACGTTCTTGGGCTCGTCAATATGAAATTCTTGATCTCCATACAAGCTAGACTTTTTTTGCCTCGGCAGATGACATTTTATATGGGGATTAAAATTTTATTTTTCATTTCCCCACATTGTCTACTATGTCAGTAAAAGTTGTTCAAGACCATTGCTCAGGGTGCTTTTACACTCTGTATTAAGCATAAGATCTTTAAAACTATGCACCAGATTTTGACGCGGTTTTCTTTAGTAGATAGAGTGATCCTTGAGGACACAAAACAGCAGATAAACGTTATTAATGTTTATATTGACAAAACAATGTTTGCCTGGTCAGCTAGTTTTATATACAAACCAAAAAAATACAGACCTATCTCAATATTGACAAACTTCACGTGTAACGGAACCCACGACGTTATTTAGCTAAAAAACATTAATAATGTACATTTATAATCCTGCTAATATTAATATTATATAAATTTCCAAACTTTGTGTATGTGAAAACTCTTTCACGCGAAAACTACTATTTACCATTTATGCAAACCAAACGGTTTGCGTCTACTTTCATAGTGCGAACTGCTAGGATGTGGAATGACTTGCCGGAGTCTGTGTTTCCTGCGCAGTACAGTCTGAAGGTCTTCCTGTCGCGGGTGAATAGGTACCTAATGAACCAGTGTGCTCCATCGTAGACCACATTGCTACTTAACATAAGGCAGGATGGTGGTCAAACGCTTGTTCTGAATGATAAAAAAATACTGAATGAATTTTAATGAAACTTAGAAGTCGGTATAACAATATAGGCTATAATTTATACAAACATTCCCTAGAAAACGGTACACTGTGTTGGCAACAGATTGCTCTTGTTAGTGACTAAATACATAGCAAGCTAAACAATAAAATCAATAGATATACTTATGTCTTATTATAATGACATTTCCTTGTTTAGCCCCAAGCGGTCTGTAGTCGGGCAAGGAAAAATAGCTAATGTTGTCATAGCTACGTGTACAGTCAAGGACTGATCTTTTGATCCCAAAGCAAGACTATGTGCGTCTAATGATTTCTTTAATCTAAATAAAATCCACATGAATAAGATTGTTGTTAGGTTTTGTTGTAATGAGAGGTTTTCTGATAGCTTAAAATATGTCAAAAGTAGTTCCAAAACATCGCACAGATGGTGCTAATCAGACATGATCTCAAGGAGAAACACATTTTCATCAATTGTTCAATTATAGTCAACAAAAAAAAATGTAATGACAACCCTGTCTAGGTAGTGCCATCTATTGACATTTCTTAGAACTGTAATAAGCCACCTGTCAGAAAATCTCACATTGTTTTTACTGTAGACTGTATTTCAACAACTGATTCAAAGTAATTAATGACTTCGAAGTAACTCTTGGCAAAGTAAAATAAATACAAATGTAGGGGCGTAATAATCCCTTTCGCGCCCCTAATATCGCCTTTCACGGCCTGTATAAAAATAAATACAGCTATTACAGAGTTAGCTTGTAGTAGCCCTGTGGCGACGGCGAATAGAATAAATGTGTCACCACCTCAACCCAACTTTACCCGTCGTGGGGGTCATTAGATGCGGCTGTGAGTAAAAAAAAAAGATATTTATTGCAGTATTCTGTTGTTACAGATATCTTTTTACACAAGTGTAAATATATGCCAGAGTAACCATTTGAGCATAACATTGCTCTTGTCTTGTTGGGCGACTCTACTCTTCTTAGGTTAATTTAACAATAGCTAAGAGTGCAGTCTAACTACAATAATAAATCTAGAGTATAGTTAATATAATAATTTTGAAATATACCATTTTAACCATTATAACTAACAATATCTTAGTCTGAATATAAAGGGACCTTATTAAGGTGAGTTAAACCAAAACACCACTGCGATCGCCAACCCGCCTGCCAAGCGGTGACGATTATTGTCATTTCCCCACAAATTATTATAGTAATAATACGGGGAGGCATTCCTCCAGCAGTGGACGTCATGTGGCTGATGGTGAGGACAGAGTTATCTTTGCGTTCCAAGCCATCAATTTGAACAACATAAGTTCCTAGTTAAATCATTTTTTAAGTAAAAGGGGAACTGACATATCATCAACGTGGAAGCCAGTGCTAAACAAAATTAAACCTCGCGCGGAAAAAAGAGCAACATGTACAGCTGATGTCGTTAGTATGAATGACGAAGTCGAAACAGTGACTTTTTGAGGGTAGTTCCGGATTCGCAGCCAACCAGTGAACGACGCCGCCGCCGTACTCCAGTCAGCTCGCGACCACGCGAAACGTCGTGTGGGTCAAAACCGAAGGTAAGCTGAATGATTGTCTTTGGTTAATTTTCGCGCTATAATACC
The DNA here is from genome assembly GCA_012932125.1 of Conopomorpha cramerella. Taxonomy (NCBI): domain Eukaryota; kingdom Metazoa; phylum Arthropoda; class Insecta; order Lepidoptera; family Gracillariidae; genus Conopomorpha; species Conopomorpha cramerella. The sequence goes on from SJJU01019642.1 coordinate 5,257, forward strand.
CGTTTAAACGTTTAATATAAATGTACTACACGACTGGACCACTCCATTTAAGCATTTGCCACTTAATCAATGCGATTTTCTCATATTGACAATTTGCGTAACTGACCTCAAACAGGCTGTTGAGTATGTGGTTTATGTATGTTCACAAACGGGTTCTTGTGGCAAACAGCCCACATTGATCAGAGTTGTTGATCAGCTACGCGATTCTACTATTAGAGCCTATTTCATAAACATCATCACAACAAATAGACAGTTTTGACGGGCCCGTTGGTGTAGTGGTCAGCATGTCTGACTCTGCTCCGTAGGGTCGTGGGTTCGATTCCCACCTCTGACAGGTACTTAAGCGATGAGCTTTTAAGTACTTACTTGTTGGACGTGTTTGGGTGTTTTATTTATATAAGTATGTATTTATAAATGAAAAAAAATATAAGTAAATATATGTCTGATTTCCATAACACAAGTGCTTTAGCTACTTAACATGGGATGAAGGCAATGTGTGTGTTGTTGTAAAATATTAAAAACTATATTTGTCAAAATGTAACGGCAATCTATGTATGTACCTAAATAAAAAATGGCTAAACCGATTAGGGTGAAAATTTGTGGGAGCTTAAATCCAGAGTCGGAAATAGGGTATTGAGTCTTTATCCGTGGGACGTGTGGGACGCGTCGCTATAAAGGGAGTGTTAAAGTTTGTATGATATTTTGTAAACACGCGAATGAAATCGCAGGGCGTCCTCTCTAGCTAGCTTCGTATAGATTACGGCATCTGAAGCAAATGTTGAAAGTGTAAAATAACTTTAAAGACAAAAAAGCCGTCTTAAACCACATCGCTGCTTAACAATTGAAATTTAAATGGGACCGAGCGCGAAGCACCATCTTTCAAAGAAAAAAAGAATCATCCAAAACGGTTCACCCAATAAAAAGTTTTAAAGTACCTAACGAACATAGAAAAATAAATACCGTCGAATTGAGAATCTCCTCCTTTTTTGAAGTCGGTAAAGTACCAAAGCTAAAATTGTACGTTTCTACACAATTTTGAACAGCTATTGCAATGCTTTCAGACAGTCCAAATTCCAAACCTAACTACCTCAAAATTTTCAAATAAAAACTTTTCCTATTTTCTAATTTACCATTTTAAAAATTATATTTACTGGTTTTTCTTTTAATTTTCGCCAAGAGTAATTTATCGTAATTTATTTAATATATATATGCAATACTTTTAGTATCCTTAATATTTTGTGTATACCTTTCCACCTAGAATTTCAATTCAGAAATATGTTTAGTCATTCACAACACTTAGCATAATATATTAACTGTGCCTTTGAACCCTCGGATCAATTAAAACTAAAAGCAAAATACATTCAGCTACCGACCGTTTTTAAGTAACTGTGTACCAGTTATGAATATTGTAATATCGCACCCCACCCATGCATTTGTTACACACTAGCCCCCGTATTCATAATGCTAGAACAGCTCTAGTGCACTGTTAGTAGAGGTCTCATAACCTGGACAAATGTACGCCAAATACGGATAAACCAATCTTAAGTTGATATATGTCAACTAGTTAGTCCACGTTTTAACGAATACGGCGTTAGTGGTCCAGCGAGACGTTATCCTGATCTAATCATTTTCCACACAATTTTCTTAATTGTTTCTTGTATTTTTCTTCCTCTGACTTTAAAAAAAGATCCGACTTCAACCAAAATTTATTTAGACTTGCGTGTTTTCTCATGAAAGCTATTGTGCTACCGAATCGAATGAACGAAACAGGTAACCTGGAAGAGTCTTACCATTGTCAGCGTCAATTTATGAAATATCTTAGTATACAATACAATGTGCATTCATTCATACATTTTCAAGCTTTCAAACAAAAAAAAAAAGTTATGATGAAAATATTACATTAAAAAACAGAAGAATTGAGAACATCTTTGTTTTTTGAGGTCGGTTAAGATAAAGTAGTACTAGGTGAACAAGATTGACGATGCCTCCTGTAGAGGCGAAATGCTCGTTGCGTATTTTCCCGTTGGTCATAATTTCTTGGGCCGCGCGCTTGCGAATAAGAATCGGAGTTCGTTTTTAGAGTTTTTACCTCGATTACTCTGAGATGCCACTATAATGCCCTCATCTCATGATAATTCATAGAAGCAACCTTGGCACATCCCCTTTCCAACAGAGTAAGAGTCATCAAAATCGGTTCATAAACAAGTACTTTATCTGCGAAAATCGGATTCGCAGACTTAACGGTGGAGACCAGAGCACTGAATGCCGAACATTGTTTTACGGAATTCTAATTCCCTTATTTCCCACTTATCGTGTATAGGGAGTTTGAAATGTTTCTTTGAAGAATTTATTCGAAAGTGATGACGTATTGATCGTCGAAATGCTTACCTAGGTGTATGCAACAAGAAAATTGTGAGGAAAGACTTGTTGAATTTTATTATAAACTTTTAAATATGTGCGAAGTACTTACCCATATTCGAAGTCAGATGAAAGTTTGATAACACAGATAAAAAAAAATATTGATTGAAATGTTTTGTGCTGTATTTTATTTGAGACACAGTACAAATTTAAATACTAATCCAAAAAAACAAACGATTTTAAACTTTTTCATTTAATTTTAAAACATTGCATAATTGTCTGCATGTTATTTTGTACTTTTTTTCTTCTCTTCTCTGATAGCAAAATGTGAAAAAGAACGACGAACGAAATCACAGTCTGTCAAGTTTATTCTAAAATCATATTAACTGTAAATTATTAATCAAACTGTTCAAGATATCAACCTCCGAAGATACTAAAGTATTGATGGCACATTAATTAAGACTAAGTAAATCAAATGCACCTGAAAAGCACGTGGCTACCTACAACACTTCAGCGGTCAGAGCACAGACACAATAAAAGTTTTATATTGTAATAAAGCCGTCATGCGTTCACTGTCCTCGAAAGTAATAAAGCACCTAATCATAATTATTTTGATGTTCGCGAAGTAATTTGATGTGCTGTAATTTTTTTATGCACTTAATATCAAAGACGAATACAGTTGATGAATCTTTTTCACCTCGATTAATCTTTTTTGCAATTTCAAAATATTTATATAGCAATGAGAATATAATAATTTTCGATATCTGTAACTGTAAAAGTTACAGATATCGAAAATTATTATATTAACCCAAGAAAAATATTTCAAGATTATTATTTTTATTTTTTATTACCATTACCATTGAATGGTATTTAGGTGAAATACACAATGCAACATCACAGGAGAAAACTCTAGGCAAATTTACCTAGTCTATTGTTTGTACTTCGAGTTGTTTTTTTTTTAAACTTGTAGGTATGTTTTCCTGGGTGGGCCCTGAAGAATGTCCTCTGGGTGCCCAGGACCCACCTAGCACCAGCGATAAATAAAGGTCATCGGGGGGGTTTTAGTCAGTAAAAGTCTGACACTACCCCATCGCCGTCCCCATAGCGGCGGGGTGTCCATGAGGATTTCCCCCACGTAAACAAAACAAAAAAAAAAGGTATGTTTTCCTAATATAAATAAATTAATTTACTAAAACACATTTATGATCCCGATGACAGCAGAGGCTGCCGTAATCTCATTCTTCTAAGGGACCAGAACTACAGGACGAGGCGCCAGTTTTCAATACTCAATTCTTTATTGCATTTCACAATGTTAAGGTAACATTAGTACAGACTAGAGGAGGTACAACATCATGAGCCTTGTGGGGCACAGCAAGTGGTGATACAATCAAATAATTAATGATATAACGGTAAAGTGTTTTTGTTGTAGTACAATTACTAGAAAATATTTTGGTAATATACAATTTATACAAAGCAAGAATATGCCTATATGACCAATATGTTGCATAATATCTACCTACCTATCTGTTTGCATAATACTTATAGTTTAACCTATGTATTTGTGTTGGACATATTTATAGTTTGTCATTAAAGTACTCTTATAGTAGTAGTAGCTTTTAGAAACTAGATTTTTTTTAAAACTAGAATTTTTTAAAGTTTTTTTATGACCCTGTACGCCCTAAGGCTCCACATGGAAATAAGTAAAAAATGTATGTACTTACAGTAAATCCAATACCGACGGTGGCGGAGAAGTTCCCCTGCTGAAACCTGCCGGTCTCGAACTGCACCAGCAGCGAGGTCTTTCCCACACCGCTGTCACCCAGGAGTATGGTCTGGGGGTGAAAGTCAGACACCATCAGTTACTGTTGTAACTAGACATCCCCAGTGGCGTGCAACGGCTTTTACGACAAGGTAGGCAGTAATCCCCAACGATTGACACCTATGAATAAGTAACTTCTCTTTACGAAATATAGGTACCTACCTGCCTACTCAACCACGAAACACAGGACTAGCCTGTGTCGTGAGTACAAAAGATCTAGCAAATAACTCTATTATTAGGTCGGGTACCCAATACTAAGGTAGGCAGTGTCTTTTTGCCTATATGGTGTGCACGCCACTGGACATCCCTTTATTAGACTATAGAGATAGACTGAATTCTTAGGTACCTAAAGATTGCTTGTGCAGAGATCTATGCTTGAGAAAAAATGAGAATGGGCCTTAGTGCTTTTTGCAGTACTGTAGGTAGTATCGATCTTATTAGAATTGTCTTTTTAATGGACTAATTTTTATTATCATCTGACCTTATATTACCTTAAAAATCCTTACCTATATGCTTATATGAATTGTAAACGACAGTATACTACGTGTAAATGGACCCCGAGCAATGGTCTTAGAAACGTTGTTGGGTTCGTCAATCTGAAAATTTTTACTATGGCGACAATGAGGGGAAATGTAAAAAGAAATTTTCGTCTCCCTACAATGAGAGATGACATTTCTTTTCATTTCCGCATATGGTCATAGTAAAAGTTGTTCATATTGACGAGCCCAACAAAGTTTCTAAGACCATTGCTCGGAGTTATTTTACACGCAGTATACATACGTACATATATAGGGTTATCGTACATAACAAAATTTTTAATCAAAACCTATTTACTTACTACAGGGCATTTTCCTTTGCATTTTTTTTTGTGCTTCTTCATTGTTTTTTTTAGCACATTTGTTACGATTTAATAATAGAATGGAACTGCATTACACACTTCTAGGTACATACATTGTGTATTGTGTTGACAGTAATAAAATGATATCAGAATAAAGAATGAAATGAAGGAAAAACGTCTACAGTTAATAATGTCTGAAGACAATAATTCTATGCAAAAAAAAACAATGGAAGTCCTACAAGTTGTGCCAGCTCTTTCATTACGTATGCGCGGAAACGAGACAGATGCTACAAAAAGCAGGAGAAGTGGGTAATAATAAAGTTTCATACAACCAAGCATACATACTCCCAGACGCAAATACTGAGCACTCGGTATAACTAGCTTCGAGCTGGTTTAAACGAATTTGCACTCAATTCCCATCACAATAGAAAACAATTTCAAAGTATCATCTAGTACTTACAGAATACACAATGAAGTCGTATTAATTACTTTCACTTGGCCGAAGCGTTTTATTGAAAACAGCGATAAAGTAGGAATCGTTGTGATATCTAGATGATCTCTGGTTTCTTGGGAGCATTGATGGGAAACACGTACCTATACTAAGAATACTTAATGTTAATATAGTTAAGGAAGCAATCATCAAGCATCAAGAATGATGCCTAGGGTCATTTTTTATTTTTGAGCGTCCGTGGTCCAGTTGGTAGGATACTTGACTTGGAGGACAAAATCGTGATGAAACCCGCACACCACAAGGTTCACGATTCAGGAGAAAGGTTAAAGGTTTAAACATAGTACAGAAAAACTGATAATTTTAGAAATTTGTAAAGTAGTGTGCAGTATGTACATGTACCCGCGCACCTGTGGAGGGTTGTAGCATCAAATAATCGGCTGATACTAAGTCGATGCAGTGTGCGAATCATCATACATCTTCATACATATTGATTGAAACCATCGGCCGACTAAAAGTCTGTCGTCTGTGGGGCTCTAACCGTTAAGACCAAGCTCCATAAACAAAATTACCTTGTGTAAAGGAACATCATCATCCAGGTTGTGTTTCAGCGGTGTGTCAGCGGGAGGCTTGTAGTCGCGGTAGCCGGTGGGCGAGGGGGTGCCCCTCGTGGGGGGTGCCCTCAGGGTCTCGTCCTCGAAGACATCGTCACTCATGCTATCGTCTGTCGCCGCTTGCTGTTGGAATAAATTAAATAAATAACAATATACTTTTTTCTAGACGAGCCCGTTGGTGTAGTGGTCAGCATGTCTACCTCTGCTCCGTAGGGTCGTGGGTTCGATTCCCACCGGTGTGACAGGCTTACGTGACTGAGCTTTTAGAGCACGTTTTTATCGATGTATGGTTGTTTTATTTATATAAGTTATATTTAAATGAAAATATATATATAAGTACAATATCTCTTACGTTGTTTGACTTGCCATAACCACAAGTGCTTAGTATTAACATGGAGCATGAAGCAAAGTTGTCTGTTGTTTCTAATATCTTATTTATGTTTATTGTATTTTTACTTAAACCACAATGAACAAGCACATCCTGCCGCTGATGATCGACGTGTGGTCTACGATGGAGCAATTATCATTAGCGGTTCCAACTTAACTCGTGGACTTGAAGGACCTTCAGACTGTAGCTGCGCTAGGAAAACAGAATCCGGCCAGTCATTTAAACATCCTGGCGTTCGACAATGAAATGTAGATCAAACAGTTTAATTCGCGTAATTGGTATATCACTTGTATGGGATGACGTTTTGCCGTTCTTGCTTGATTGTCATTCGTAAGAGGACTTACAGGTCTTCACCCCCCCCTCCCCGTGCAAAATTTTAGCTTTCCAGAGTCAATGGTTCGGGCTGGGCGTTGAAGAGTCAGTAATGATTGAATTTACTTGTTTTATATACTCGTATATGGAAAATACATAGAGTCTACGTATGTCGGTAAAACACCTTGGTCTCAGATAATAAAATATAAATTCACCTTCATTTATTAAAGGGATTTTATCGTCACAATATCGTATGATACATAAAACTGGGTATGAACATAAAGCTGGTTGCACATTTGAGATCGTTTCAACACTTTTAATTTTAAATAACTTTTAGATGGGATAGGTGATAAACTACCTTTATAAACCTATC
>SJJU01019643.1:0-12074 GCA_012932125.1 Conopomorpha cramerella
TGATTGGGTTTTTTTTTAATTCACTTGCCTCAAACGGAGGTGAAATGGAAAAAATAGAGACTAGTAAATTAGTAAGTAGTGGGGTTCATCATCGGCCCATATTCGTCGACTGCTGGGCATAAGCCTCGTCAATTGCACGCCACTGTGATTGGTTTTCGGCTTCTCTCACTCAGCTATGTTGCGCATATCATAATTCCTGAGGGAGTCCTACACTCCGTTTGCCGAGACACGGTCTCCACTCGAGAACTCGTTTGCCCCAACGGTCATCGCGTCTACGGCCAATATATCCGACCTACTGCCACTTCAGCTTGCTAAGTTATGGAGTTAGATGTTCGACATTTGGTTTGTGTTAATTTTTTAGCGTAGATGACCATTGAGATGGATATTAATTCCACAGAAATATATGTAAATATACTTGACTGTGTGAAAAAAAATCATAGTATCAGGGCTCTTCAACCGTGAAAAATAGTAAACATTGCATTGTATGTACAATCTCCTGATCCTGAATATGCTTATTTACTTTTCATTCCTAAATGCTTCCGATCGACACAAAGTAACGGCACGTACTGAATTGAAACGACACGCTTTCTTGTACAAATTATATGTATCGCCTATATTGTACACAAAACGTGTACTTTTCTACATTATATGTATAGCTACATACGCCAATCCGAGCGGTTTAGTGTAATTACCTTTCTAACACTCACAGTGACACCTGTTCGAATTCCATTCGTGTGTCTAGATTTAGAGCTATTTCTTCTTTACGTGAAGGCTTGTTTAGAGTTCATCTTTTACTTGTTCTGTTGATATTTTAAAGTCGATTGATGTATTGTTTGTTTTAACTACCTATCAGTAGAAATCTCATCTCGTGTCGTCAGACAACTAAAGTTATACTGGAATGAAACGGTTCTTCACATATAATTTGTACGATAGTAAAACGCCTGGTAGTAAATTTCGCTGGTAGATGTTACGCTTGGAGTGTCCTCTCTCTTTCACACATGCCGTAAAGAATATCGTTTAACCGGCTATTATGGAATTGGCTTTATGCAATTATTTTTCTTCGTCTCTAAATGATGACTGACATGAATAATTGAGAAAAAAAAAAATATGTATCGAGTATGGAAATTAGTGCTTGAAAGTGATATAAGGCCGTTTTTTGAAACTATCTTCAAACTTGTGTTTAAAGTAACGTTTGTCTCGTTCTAATAGTGTTTGTGTAAAAGAGATAAAATATGTTCAAGAGACACGTGAGCACTGATTAGTAAAAATTGGCAAACTAGCTGACCCGGCAAACGTTGTTTTGAACAATATTAAAGTGTCCTGCTATTGTATGTTTCTTTCTTTCCAAACTTTCCTCTAAAACCGCATCAAAATGATTTGCGTAATTTTAAGATCTAAGCATACATAGGGTCAGATAGCGGGAGGCGACTTTATTTTATACTACACACATCAAAAGTGTCTAGAGATCTTAGATCTTTAAAACTGCGCAACGGATTTTCATGCGGTTTTGTTCTGTAGATAGAGTGATTTTGAGGAAGGTTTATATGTATATTACTTGCATAAAATAGCAGAGGACCTCTGGCAAAACAATGTTAGGGTCGGCTAGTATTAAATTAAAGTACATAGTTAGGTTAGCTAGACAGTGAGTTATTACTTATTACTAATAGATAGGTAATATTTGTTAATACATTAGGTGTACGAGTGTGTGTGTTTCTGTTGTTATTTATGGTATATTGGGGTCGCACTTGTTGAAATGAATGTCCATAGTTCGTCATGCGTATTTAACCCAAACGTGATTTGTCCCACACCTTGTGGTATGCGGGTTTCGTCCATCACGATGTTTTCCTTCACCGTATCTGAGACGTGTAGCGTACATAGGTTTTGAAAAAGTGACGCATTGGTACACGTCTAGCTATTAGCTGCATTTATTCCAACATGTCGTAAGAGGTACGTTGTGCTAGTAATTTCCAGCTCAGTCCAATCATTATGTACTTACCTTGGTTTCTCACCAACGGATCTGTCAAAACCATAAGGTACTTCTATCAGTGCATGTAATTTTTTTTTCATTATATGATAATGAGGTGACAGTAAAGGCGATATTTGAACGCAAAACGTTCGCCGTGTCAGTTTATTTACATTGTAGTAGGTACGAAGATACAAAAACAGATTGTAAGAACAGCGAATGAGATTATTATCCGAAAATTCAATTGCTACGATCTAAAGGCACATTAGCATTCACAGCACGCACGTACATAAGTTGGTAGGGTACATATACAATACACAACTTGTCGCAATAAAGTAAAGATTAACGATATTACAAGAATTTCTCACAAAATGTGAGATACGGTGTTTTTTTTTATCGCACAATCGACAGTTATGTTTATCTCTGTCTTTTCTTGGTGCTTTGTTCGAATATATCTCTATATCCTATTAATATTGTATTTGTGAAAGGTTGTAATAATCATGTGAGACGCGATTTTAAATTAATTGACTGAAAAACTACTGACTTGACGAAACTTAATGGGGAGATGGATAATCTGAGCAACATATAATTTTTTTTCTCGAAATTCCCACGGGGTCATTTGCTACCTTAACTATAAAATTTTAAGGGCCGTCAGGGAACAAAGGATTCTTCTTCCCCTCAGATTATTACGCTTGTTTGTAAATCAATTAAAAAAAAAAATTGTATAGATTTGTAAATACACGAGTGAAATCGCCGGGCTTCCATCAGTTATTATAGCTATGTATATGATTAGATATCCTGTAATTAAGACACACCTATATGTATAGTATTTCGGTTATGTACAATTGTACTTTTTGTATGGAAATTTATTATAGCACTAGTGTATACTGCGGTCGTTGAGATAATACTGAGTAAACAAAACTAAAATCCATATACAAGGTCAAATTAAAAACTGTGAGGAAATGGGGGGAGGCCCAGCAGACACAACATAAGGTACATAAAAAAAATTAAAAACTTTGGCGAAACTTGAGTAAGCCCATGATGTCAAACAACTATCCCCAAGGAACTCTGTTTAAAACGTAACAAAAATTCTCTTCATCGTATAGTTAGAATAAAAAGGACCCAATACGAATCATGCCGATTTTGTAATTTAAGTTTTGTATCTTCTATGTTAAGGTTTAATTTCATAAAATGACACATTTGGTTTTGTGTCACATTTGTTCTATCTGTGCGAATATAAGAGATGGATTTTTTTTTTCGTTTTTGACACAGGGTTATTTGAAGAATGGTCCGGTATCAGGGGCTCGAGCTTAGCCAACGTTTTTGTTTTAACGGTAAAATATAAATATTATGAGTAAGTAAATCTGGAGACCGCAAGATAATGCAAAATTACACTCTTTTTTGCTGACGAAGGGGAGAGGGGGGCTATGGGCAATAGCAACGGTAATCAGACTTCTACTGACTAAATAATCCCCAATGACCTTAAGCTGTTTTTAGACGAGTCCTGGGCACCTCGAATACATTACATCCGACCCCGTGTAGACCCCCCAATGATAACGCCAAAAATATAAATTGTCCCCAGGGGCCGGAGTATAGCAGCATGATTCACCACAGAAACGAAATAATAAATGTTGATACTTCTTTGTGACATTCACCACTACGTTATCGCAGTTATTATCGATAAGATTGCCTATGCAATATATACATTTGAAACAATATATAACTGTATAACTTACGTTACTAATCTCTATTGCGGTGGACAGAAGCTTTGAAGCCCTTTTGGCTTTTAGATTAAACAAGTGGACGCCCCATTATTTCAGGTTTTCATATAAAAGTTTAATATCCTGTTGGTGTGTGCGTCGTAACATAAATCAAATAACGCCTTAAAATAATTTATTAGCTGAACCCTACACTTCTATTAACATAAATACTACCTCATATACTTACGGCTTAGGTCTCATCTCGTACTGTGATTTTTTTTCTACATTTTTCGTCCCAGACGACCTATAAACTTTACTTCCCAAAGAAAATTATAAACTTACCGTCTGTTTCAAGAACGAAACTGTACAATTTATGCCTAATGTGAAATAAACAGGAATATACAAATGAAAAGTTTAAAAAATACTCGTGAATTGGAACAAATAGCCCCGCACGAGTTTCAAATTAATTTGTCCCACTTTTTGACTCTTCCAACAACATAATTCTAATGAAATGTAAGCTCTGGCGCCTATCCACTTAATCCTCTAGGACAGGCGTGTGCTTGCATCCCGGATGCATATTTTGTTCTCTACTTTGTATGTACAGTCGGCTAAAAAAGTGGTCTTGCCAGTTCAGATGACATTTCCTGTGTGATTAAAATTATTCTTAAGGTAAGGCGTCTATAATGACGTTACCTGGAATAATTCGCTCTGGGCGGCAATTATACCATTGTCAATTTTACATTTGTAATGTACAGTTTGCAATAAAGAATTCATTCATTCGGTCAATGTGACAAGGAGAAAATGAATTTTCTTGTCTTGTGGATGTCCCACATGAATTTCAACCTTAGGTTGGTAGACCAATTTTTTTTGCCCACCGTACATAGGTCAGATTATGTGGTAATAACATACTACTACATATTCCTTTTAAGCTCGTGCATATTCAGTTACGGTTGGTATCCCATGGGATTATTCTACAAATTTGTAAATATAATAAAAATAAAAATACACTAAGGGCATTTCAGATTATGACCATTCCACGTGGGTAAGTTTATCTTGCTTACTATCAGCGGGCATGGCATTTCCCAAGTCGAGCGCAAAGCAAACACTGCCGTGCCACCCTTTACTGGATCCATTTCGCCGCATTTTCAGGTCCCTGTTTGAGAACCTCTGGATAAGACCAGAACGCAGAAATTTTCGCCATCCAGTAAGCTATAAACACACATTAGACTTCTGCTTAATATGATATTTGTTCGGAGAAGCGGCGGGGACTGGACAATACATACTTTTGTCTAACGTTATTGACGTCGGAGATAAGCTATGGTAGGATAAACGTATGGCTGTAACTTGAGCTCGATTCAAACAGACGTTGTACTAGCCACAGTCGAGTAAAGAAAGCTTTAATTGCCTGATTAGACATATTGGTTTATGACCAACTATGTATGACTAACTGTGCAATTTGTTGGGTTTACTTTGAATGGTTTCTCTTTAATTTCACTTTACGATTTAATTTTCGTTTTGCAATATGGGATCCGTAAACCAACAATATTGTACAGGAAACGATCATTCAATATTGAATTGATACAGTTACTATATTTATAAATATGATTTTATTTTATACCTTAATTATCAGAACGACAATGTCCTGAGTTATCATAGTTTACAAACATGTATTATTCAGACATTACTCGCAACAAAATTATCTACGTCACGGCATCAAAGATGTAAATTTTAAAGAGCTGCTGAGGAAAGAAAGTAATTCTTCTAAATACTGGCGACTATTACTAGTAACGCTTAAATCATATCAAATAAAGGTGACCGTGAGCCCACCCCTTATCTGTTAAATTAGTCTAAATTGGCACAACGGAAAGTGTGACCGAATCGACGATTTGTGTCATGAACACACGAGCTAGACGCAGGTGTGTGACGAATGGATGGAGTTGCAATAGGAAAAAATGATCCTTCACGTTTAATGACATTTATGAGTTCAACCTTTAGGTTACTATCTGCTACATTCCCTCAATCTTTTTGGCGTCGCTGCGTCAAATCCTTGCTGTTTTTAAGTGACTTTAAAAAAGGAGTCTTTCATAATTCGACCGTATACAGGATGTAAATAACAGATAAAACAACACTTCCAAATGATATCGAAAGTGCGTTACCCAAAGATCAAGATTACATTATTTTTAAAATGCTTTTTTCACGTTTAATCGCCGGTATCTTTGTCGTTTACGATTTCGATAATTTTTTTTTTGTTGGTTAGAAGATATTTCCAATGCGGTCCCATTATTAGGAAGTCAGAGTTAAAATGATGGCAGACCAGATAAACCGAGGGGAACATTAAACAATCGTAGAGGCTAGACTAGTAGCGATTGAAGTCGGTTCTCTTTTCTTTAAAATTATACTACAAACTACCACAGAGAAATGGGAGCCACGGAACCAGCAATACACATCGTTTATCGCTATCATGCCATAACGATGCAAGTAAGGTTGTAGCAGGATTGCCTTCCAAGGGTTTGGGCCAAGTCTGCTACATTCTCGCAGTTGTATGTTGTCCTGGCCGAAGGTGGCGTGAAAAGTACTCGAAACCGGAGGTCATGTATGAAAAGATGTATGGATGTAGATGAAGCGAAAGGGGTATGTCAGGACCGTGTCAAATGGAGATCTGTAGTCTCTGCCTACCCCTCTGGGAGACAGGCGTGAAGTGTATGTATGTATGTTGTATCGCTCTGGCATCGTAGCGGCGAACGATGTGCATCGCTGTTTTACTAAAGACGACAGTGTAAATCAAAGTAACGAAATCAGCAATGTACATCGTTGGCCGCTACTATGCCAGAGCGATGTAACTACGAGAGTGTAGTAGACTTAAGCCCCTGGTCTACCACCGTAAGGTTGAAACTCACTTGAATGTCATTAGCTAAGAAGGTTCATTTTTAAACGACTTCAAAAAGGAGGAGGTTCTCAATTCGACCCGTATGTCTTTTTTTTTCTACGTTTGTTACGCGATAACTCCGCCAATTATGAACCGATTTGAACAAATCTTTTTTCGGCGTATAGGTAATACCTCAAGGGTGGTCCCATTTAAATTTAATAATCTACTTGTCACAATAGAACCACTTGACCATAATGTTTAGTGACACTGGATTTGTTATCATGATTACCACTTTTTTGGCCGACAGTACATAACTGTGGCGTTGTCTTTTACGCATTTGGACCCTAATTCGGGAACGAGTTGAATACACTGCGAAATGACCTCAATGATTTTAGGACAGATTGATTTAAGACTCGTTTATTTTAGTTGGCAAAGAAAAGTAACAAATGGCATGGGTTGCTGCGAAATTTTACGTACTTGCGTGTGTGTAATGTCTTGTAAATATATTTTTGGTAATTATGAAATACTTATCAACTTTACACATTCAACATTTCTTCACTTTGCATCAATGCCAAAACATAATCTGTAAAAGTCATAAAATATTACAAGCATACAAAAACCTCACGTCTGAAATCCTTAGTGGAGTGAACTCTTTTGGTGACTTGCTTCCTATATTACTTTGAGCCTAGTTTGGTTTAGATGGAAGATGGGTAAGGATATCTCGTAATAGGTGTTCAGCCCATAGCCCAGTAATCTCTTTCACCCTCGCTCTCACCTTATATCCTTTAGCTGAACTCAGTGCATTGGCAAAAACATTTGGTATTAGTCTTTTTACGCTACAAAACATCAAGGACGTGCACACCATATAGGCAAAAAGACACTGCCTACCTTAGTATGTTGGCTACCCGACCTAATAATAGAGTTATTGCTAGATCTTTTTTTGTTGTACTCACGACACAGCTGACGAAGGTCCTGTGTTTTGTGGGTGAGTAGATAGGTAGGTACCTATGATTCGCAAAGACAAGTTACCTATATAGGTGTCAATCCTTGGGGATTACTGCCTTGTGATGAAAGCCAGTGCACGCCACTGATTTACATCGTACAAAACTCATTCGTTAAACTCTCGCCTCTAAATATCTTGCAACAGTGCAAGACTAAACTGACGTAACTTGAGCAGCACAGCCCGCCACCGTGCCAAGTTCTGAGCAGTCACGTCACCCGATTCTGTAATAATGACCATTGTTCGGGGACCTGCTACTGCAATTATCACAGTTTGTGATTGCGACCCCCGGATGCGGGCACTGCCCCAGTTTCCTGTATCCGGGACTTGCCTCGAACTCGCTGTTTATGTGCCGATGAGATTTTGGAACTTACAAGCTGAAAGTTCAATGACTGACTGGCGTAATATATAGGTACAAATCCTTAAATTTAGGGATTAGAAGATTAAAATTATCCACAAGTAGGTACTTATTTTGATGTTAGTGAGCACTGACCAGGCAAATGTTGTTTTGTTAAATCACTCCATCTACTGAAGAAAACCGCAATCAAAATCCGTTGCGTAGTTTTAAAGATCTAAGCATACATACGGACAGACAGCGGAAGGCAAATTTGCTTTTTACTATGTATTAATAATATTTTAGCGTCTGTGGCGCAGTGGTCGGATACTTGGACGTGCAATCGGAAGGTTGGTATTCAAGACCAGCTTTACTAGGCGAAGGAAAACATGATGAGACTCTTGTACCATGAATATGCTTGGTGAACCGTGGGCAGAGTGTCTCTGCTTACCATGTTTTGGAATTAAAAGGCGTGAAGTGTATATTACAAATGAGGAAGTTTGTATGAATGTGTGGTACTCACAAAAAGCATTGAATTTTTCAGTATTGTTGACTACGCATTTTGTAGTTTTTCATTCTTTATCTATTGTTCGCGCGATGGGCCAGTAGGTGCGACGGGTCAGTGATCTTTGTGATCTTTCCGTGGTCCAATATTTTCGTGATCTTTAATTAGTTGCCGCGTGATGGATTGAGTCGTAAGAATAATGGTATTATTTTGCTATATTTCTTTCGTTACCTTCTGTTTTGTAGAAGTAAAAAAGCACTAAAAAGAATTCATTGCAAGCAGGTTCTTCACAATTTAACGAACTTGTATTTGCCTCGGAGCTTCTTATCCTTAACGTCTTCGATTGATGAGTCACATAGATCGTGAATACCATCGTCATCATCATCATCATCATGCAGTGACCCAGTCGCGCTGATGACACGACCATCGCCACCGACCGCAGCATGCTTGATTTAACACGTTCGCTGACAGTGAACAGGCACAAGTCACGATTTATTGTTAGAACCGTTCACTGTCAAGGGAAGTGTTAAGTTACGATCACTTCGTGACGAATGGGACGTGCGCGTGTGTCATGCGCCGCCCGCAGCACTGTTGTTTGTTGACCATTGTGTTCAACGTTTGATGACTAATGCATGTTGGTACTTCTAAAAATGTTAGGCTTACTTAGTTATCTAAGATCAGCAATCTAAGTAAGTCAGTGACTGACTTTATGTTTTGGTGGAATTGAAAGCGCGTGGCTACTACACTAGTAAAGTTGTTAGGTTACTATCCGCGAATTATTTCAGTAGTTTACATTACCGTTTGTTAATTTAAATACACCCTAGATTACCTCATTAACCTAGATTACGCATCTCTATATCATTATGACAAAACGTGCCATATCTTTCATTCCGGTCTAGCTATAATTTTGTTTCCTTCAACTGATAAACGTAGGAATGAGAAAGCAAGAGTTTAGGTCAGGGCTAAAGATAGACGGTACATACCATCACGCCTGTCTGTCAAAGATAGACTGTGTTTAGTATTAATTCCACAGCAGTTTACAATTTTCCACTAAACTTTTTGTACCTATTCTTAAACACGCATATACATAATGCGTTTACTAAGTTCGATTCACAGTAATATATTCGTAATTATGAGGGAATTAATATCAATTTTCCGTGTAGGCTTTTTTTTTCTTTGTAAATCCATAATCTTTGTTAGCTCTCGTGACTGTGTGCAGGGCCCCTAGCTTGCAGACAATTAATATGGGTATGACGGCAATAAACTGTTGACCTTATGTGGTATCATTGTTCATTGCATTACCATATTAATGGGCAATGGTTCACTGTCGTTTTGATATGATTGCTAAAGTCGTGGGCATCATGGAGTGGACAAATAAAGGAAGTCCTCGGGCCTGTGTAGTTGCAGAGTCGGCAAACAAAGTGGTTTTTTACGGACCTCCAAGGCCCATGTGAATGTGTGAGTACGTGCGCTGTAGAAGCACCGTAAATTAAGTAAAGAATACTATCCTATCTTACGCAATTTTACCCCTCACAATCGATTGCCACGCTAGCAGAGAACGCAGCTTAACCGGGTTAATCCCACCTTCTTTCCCACCATTGCGACCCCTGACATATAACAAACGAGGGACAAATTGCCTTGGGGGGAGCACCTCGGATAAATTCAGAAGGCTAACCGAAGGAAGTTGACGTTTTAACCTACTCCTAAGGCCATGTCAGTTTGGGTGGTGGTGGTCTGATCCTCGTGACAGACTATTCAACGTTATATCACATTAGTGAGTTCAAAGCTCACATTCCCAGAAGATCACAGAACTTAGGTAGTTTAATTCACATTTAAACGAATTCATATCGATTACAAGATTGACCCATTTTGTTCAGTTCAGTAACTTTGTTTGGAGGGGTCGTACCATGACGGTTCAAATCAGTATTGTTTACGCTGTCATAGGGATACGCGCTAGGTGAGTGCTATACCTAGAGCTCTCATTGTCATACAACTTTAGCAATAGTAACATGTCATGTTACGGATCCGACCAATGGCCTAAGTCTACTACACTCCGGTAGTTACATCGCTCTGGATGTGTATTGTGCTGATTTCGTTACTTTCATTTCACTGCCGTCCGTAGTAATACAGCGATGTACAGCGATGCAACTACCAGACCGTAGCAGACTTGGGGTCCAGGCCTCACAGGTCTATCAGCAGTGGCGTGCACACCATATAGGCAAAAAGACTCTGCCTACCTTAGTATTTTGGCTTCCCGACCTAATAATAGAGTTATTGATAGATCTTTTTTGTTGTACTCACGACGTAGGCTAACGAAGGTCCAGTAATTTGTAGGTGAGTATAGGTAAGTGCCTGTGTTTCGTAAAGACAAGTTACCTATACATAGGTGTCAACCCTTGGGGATTACTGCCTACCTTGTCGTAAAAGCCAGTGCACGCCACTGTCTATCAGTGGTTCGGACTTTGAACAGTGTTGTTCTTCTTGGGGGGAAAGATACAGGGCGACCCATTTTGCCGAACACTAGACACGTTGGACGTCGAAGTGGCAAAAACGCCCCGAATTATCTACATAGTTGTTCTTCATAATAATCGGTATAACATACTCTTGGGTACTAAAAATAAGTCTCCAATCTGTCATATTGGCTAAGTCGCGCGTAAAGCAGTAAGTAAGCGCGTTTCTAAATGTGAATAGGTTTACGTAACATCTCCCTTTTTGAGATGCAATTATGATTATTATTATTTAATACTTTGTTGCACCAAAAGTACAAAAGGTGGACTTAATACTAAAGTTTTCTCTACCAGTCACACTCCCCCTCACAATATGGGAAAACATAGGTGCGGATCAGTATTAAAAAAACATGAAGGAAATTCAATAATAAACCTAAGTAGGGTACATACACGAATACAATTGATATAACCGATTAGGGCAAAGATGTTATACTTAATTTATAAAAAGCCTTACTGAGCATTTCAAAAGCTATTTAACTTAAACTTTAAATAACGTTATTTTACGTTTATTGAATAACTTTATGAATAAATCTTCCGTTTAGGGCAATGTAACTAGAACTACATGGGTTTACAGTTTTTAGTTTTATTATTATCTTGAGATTTTGACACTTGTCACAACTAAGTTACTGTTATTACGCCGATAAAATAGTACTGTTATTACGCCGGTTTTTATGAATAAAGAAAATTAAAAGAGACCTTAATAGGTCTTGGTATGGTTTCGTACCTTTTTATCTATGCGACTGTTTACTTTTTTTTTCCATCTACTAGTAAGATTGATAATGATTGTCGTCTGTGTGATTCACTTGTAGAATTGAATGAATCAGACTTGTATGCAGTCATCGTGTTGACACAGCGCCAAATAGGAAGTGTGACTCTTGTCCATACATAAGGAAGTTGCGGAAGAATATATATCTTCGCGGACAAACGTTTATGGGAAAGCTTAACCTACGTGACTGCACGTTGTTTCCTCATAAAGTAACAGACATTACTACCTACATACATAAGTCACGTCCATTTTGCGTTCATTTCCCCTGAGGTGGATACACCTTGAGCTAACATCATGTTGCTTAGGTCACTTGTAGACTTTGGAAGCTAGTCGAACTCCCAATTATTTTCAAAAAGGTAACATGGAAAATACCTTAGGAAGTCTTTTACGAAATGGGAAATTTTTCAGGGCCCCTGATTATCTTAGTTATGGC
>SJJU01019655.1:0-11714 GCA_012932125.1 Conopomorpha cramerella
CCACCGCCTCCCCAGCTCCCTGGTGAGCAAGGGTTTCACCTTCAGCAACGGCAAGATCAACTTGGAAGTGACCCTCGACCGGGAGATCTACTACCATGGGGAGAAGCTCGCTGCCAACGTCATCGTGTCTAACAACTCGCGGAAGTCGGTCCGTAGCATTCGATGCATGGTTGTCCAGCATGTGGAGATCACCATGATCAACTCCCAGTTCAGCCGCCACGTTGCCTCGCTGGAGAGCCGTGAGGGATGCCCTGTTACCCCTGGTGCCAGTTTGTCCAAGACCTTCTACCTCGTACCGTTGGCGCGTACCAACAAGGACATCCGAGGTAAGGTTTCAATGTTATACATATTTTCATAACTTTGGTAAAACATACGCCCAAGAACTAAAACCCAAATATAATTCCTATTTATTCGGTATTTATGAAAACCGGTATTCTCCTAACAATAAGGCGTAATTTTGAGTGAAAATTATAGACCAAATCGTATTCAATTTTAGTATTGTATTCAAGTTTATTACTTAAATAAGGGATTAGGGAAACTCCATATCTACTCAAATATAGTTTTTAAACGACTAAAGTCTAACTAAGAATTCATTTGTATGATCCCTACTTCGAAATTACCAAGTACGTACATTTTGCTCAGTGCATTATTTGAGTTACGAACGCCTTCTACTTTTCTATTAGCAATACGCTTCTGTAAACAACTAAACTAACTTAAAACCTTGCTATAGCAAAACAAATTATAATCCAATAACGAATACACATCGCTGCTTAACATCAGACAGGGTGATGGTCAAACAATTGTTCACTGTATTTAAAAAAACAAATGATCATTCTGATTTAAATGATTGTACATAACAAGTTTCCTTCAACACAGGCGTGGCCCTGGATGGTCACCTGAAGGAGGACGACGTGAACCTGGCCAGCTCCACCATGGTGGCTGAAGGCAAGTGCCCAGCTGACGCCATTGGTATCGTGGTCTCGTACTCCGTGAGGGTGAAGCTGAACTGTGGTACACTCGGTGGAGAGCTCGTCACCGACGTGCCTTTCAAGCTGCTGCATCCAGCCGAAGGTTGGTAGCGTTTAAATGGAATTTGTAGTTTTTAGAGAGCGTCTGTGGTCCAGAGAGCGTCTGTGGTCCAGTTGGTCGGACACTTGACTTGTAACCGGGAGGTCCCGGGTTCGAGTCCGGCTACTGGACGTGTACCAATGGGACCTTTTTTTCAGAGCCTATGTACGCAACGCAACGCTCGTACGGTGAAGGACAACATCGTGATGAAACCCGCACACCCCAAGGTGTGTGAACCCTATAACAGCGATGGGCTCACCCCCTGTCACGTTGGGTTAAATACGCTCGGTGAATCGTGGGTACTTGCTTTAGCAAGTGCCTCTGCCTACCCCTCTTTGGGATTAAAGGCGTGAAGTGTATAGTTTTATTTTGGTTTGATACAATGCTAAGTTTTTGGAAAAATCGACGTGGAATGACAAGAATATCAACGTGATTACACTAGGTATTCTGTATGTACTTATAGTGATGTGTGTGATAACATAACATTAAAGTTTTAATAACTTCTTCTACTTTTCGTTCCCGTGCTCATACGTACAGGGGCGGTAGTCAGACAATTGCTATGCCCAAGTGTTTTAGTACTAAATGTATAGTTTAGACACAGTATTGAATATCTCTATTTAAGTAACATACCTACCTAATAAAGGAAGGATCTTTTGTTAGGAATTTGATAAAATGCTTTTAATAAGTATGTAGAGTTCAAAACTTACAAAAACAAATCCATCTTTTATATTTTTTTCACGACGTCTGCTCGAATTTTAATATGAAAAAGGTAACATCTCTATTTTTTGCACGACCACATTTAAAATTACTAAAAAATAACTTTTCCAAACGAGTCACAGGTTTATTATGTCTGAGTATTATTGATACTAATGATATTTTTCACAGGAACGATTGAACGCAAGCGTTTCAACGCCATGAAGAAGATGCAGTCGATTGAAAGACACCGTTACGAGAACTCCCTGTACACCAACGAGGAGGAAGACAATATCGTCTTTGAAGACTTCGCTCGCCTCAGGATGAACGAGCCCGAGTAAAGGAACGAGCGACGAAATACAACAAAAAAAAAAACGTAAAACAAAAATAAAGAAAAAAATACAAAAACATCGGAACGAAACAAGCAAGAGAAAGATAGTTAACATTTTGCTACCCAATTGGTTAGTATCCTATTACCTTCTCCTCGTATATAGTGATATAATTTTATTTTCATAATCGTTTTCTATAATTAGGCTTTAGAATAATATTGTATTTTTATTTGTAAAGTATCTACTTATTTGATATTAGTCAATGTTATGTATCACTCAATAATATTATTCTCGGGGTCAATTAAACCATCGATAAGTTTTTTTTACTCATCTAGTGTAGGAGCTAAAATGAAATAGAAACAAGAGAAGTTACATCGCCTTTTTTTGGTTGAAAAAAGGAGTTTAATATTACCAACGCATGTAATTTCTAATTGAGTACTAACATTACGATACTAAAAGACTAAAATTCACTTATCGATAGTTACACAGATGCCTTTAAAAACTAATTTAATCAAAAAATACAAAAGTATTAAATATTGAATATATGTTGTAATACTTACGTCGAAATTATATTGTATAATATTATTTCCAATCTCCTAATAAAAAAATCACCAGATCACTCAAAGCTTTTTACTTCCGCAACAATTTTCGACTGAAACCCTGACCTTTCTTAAGTCACCAGTGCTGTGTCTCGGTTGATACTGACAAAATGCCAGGAGAACCATTGACTTGAAGTCCGGTGATTTGCATATTGTTACCCTTCAGGTCGCGTGATTGTAAAGGGTTGCTTGTGTCGAGATATTTTGTTCTTTTTTTTTGCCAAATGTTTTGGTTGGGGACGTGTGGTCCTGTTTAGATAAGGTGTTATTCCGTGTAGAAGGGAGATGGAAACGTCAAAGGGATACTGAGATGGTGATGATAGGCGATCGTGCAATATGGTTCGGACTCTGGCCTCGAATATGGAGGGTTTGTTTGTTTATTTAATGGAGGTACAAAATAGTTATATTTTTTTTTAGATTATCAGCAATTTTATATTCGATTACTTGTATGTCGACGTTGTACTTTTATTGTTTTTTTTTTAGTTTTATAGACTTGATGCAATTGATGACTCCATGATTTTTTTTTGTCTGAATAAAATCCTTCTTCTTCCTTAAATTATAGTAATATGGCCTGCATCATGGGAATAAAAAAAATATATAAAAGTGGTCTAAAGTCAAAACTACGTTCATACGTATTAGTCGTCCCTTTGACAATAATTTAGAATGAAAAATCTGTATGTGGGACGGCTAGAAAAAAAAATCGAAGAAAATTATACTGATGTAGTATTGCATATGATGTAGGATTGCAATACATCACTATGCAGCTAAGGGTTAATTCTTGATTGGTTATATTCTTACATAAATACTAGTAAAACAATGTCCTCATCTCATCATCTTACCTCTCTAATGTAAAGGACCCTTAGAAGTATGTCTCCATGGTCAATTTTAGCCTAGTCGAGGTTTAGATAGACATAGTAATAAGGTACAATAACCTCTTTCGTACCCTGGATATCATATAGCTCGACTTTTATGTGGTATATTTATTGAGAAATTATGTTTGATTGCTTTACATTGTTTTACGTACCAACCAATATAGTAGGTATAAGATCATTCAATCAATGAACTACTTCGTAGACATTTTGTACAAGTGTTAATATCAGTTTGATGGAAGAGGCACAATTTTTTCTACCAATGAGTGGATTCCACAAAAGAAGACTTTATTACCACAAAAACCAAACTCCACAAAGTTTCACGTCTAAAAACGTCATAAACGTAGGTATATCATAATAAAGAATTGAACATCATTAAAATCGCGCCGTCTTCACACAACATTCGCTGAACTTCCCAACGACAGTTAGAACCTTTAAAAATAATTCGCATATCCTAAACAAAAGGCATGTCATAGGTCAATCAACATTCCCACAGCGGAACTGGTCACACAACATTTGGACAATGGATACGCAACGCTACCTAAGACACTGTCCTTACATCCTATTCTTCCGCGTTGTGGGACCCTTTTTGGACAAACCAGTTTGACCAGTTAACCCTCTATGGGAAAGGACAGTGCAAAAATGACCCTTTATTTACATGCACCCCTATGCACTTGTCGCGACATTACCGGCCCGGGTCTTTGGAACAGGTTTTACGACAATGGTGACTTCTTAAAGGACAGCCGTGGACAATAGAGGGCTTTCTGTAGCGGAAAGTGGTTATACTGGTTTCCTATTTATTTGAGAAAGGGTTGTCCATCCGTCGGCCGTTGTGAAAGCACCGCGATGGTCTCGCCGTGCAAAAGGATTACCTCGTGGGAACACGGAATGCCTTAGGGCGGAATTAATATTGCAATAGCAATAGATTTGTATCATTAGACAAGGAAGTACGTTAACCGTTATTTTATTAAGGAAAGGGAGTAATCTGCGTGCTGTTGCTTCGATCACGATTTCGCGCTACTTCGTGTTAAGGTTTTTGAAAGTTAAGTTTATAATGTGAATACCTTTTGTTAATTCAGGTCAAAATTATTTTCTTTAACTGTTTGTAAAGTCGGACAGTCAACAATAAAAATCGACTTCAACCATAAGTTTGAAAAACAAAACATCTTTTACTTATAACACTATAAAAAAATCTAAGCCGTTGATGTTTTAATTGCGAAAGAGATTTTTCAGAGATCCAGGAGTTGAAAATTGAATCGGGAAAATACACACATCAAGTGTCTAGGGATCAAGTACATTTTAGAAGATTGCAATCAAGAATATATTTTACAAAAACTGAATTCATTCATTAATTTATTTAAAATGTGGTGATAAGTCATTGATACAGGCATGGGGAATTAGGTAGGAGACCAATCCAGAAGATTAGATTTGATTTAAATAAATGAGATTTTTTTAGAGCTAAAAATGTTCTTGATCACTAGACACTTTTGATGTGTGTACTAAGGCATAAGTTGGACACTTTGACCCTAATGGTTATAATAGTTGTACCAAGTTTATATTAAAATATGTTCCTGTCACTTTCTCGTGTTCCACTTACGATTATAATATCTACTTCTCTTATACATTTTCAAAAACTATGGCGATGTTAGGTTAGGTTAAAAAGAATCAGAAGAAAAGTAAAGATCCAATAAGACATAAATCGTATCAGAACATATTGAACGAGATATTATAATAACATGATTCCACTTTATAAGATCCCAATATTTAAGGACTATATCTACCTATTATTCTGAATAACTTTCACTGTGGTGTTCATGCCCGGAAATGAAAAGAAATTGACCTCTCCATATAAAATTGACAATCAACTGTGGCAGTTTGAATGTAGAGGTCAAATATTCTGTACATTGACCCTATAGTGAAAGTTGCTCAGAATGATGATTAGAATCAGCCCTTAAAATATTCGCACCTTATTATTGCTGCAATTGGAGAGGCCTATGTCCAGCAGTGGACAAGTATGGGCTGATGATGATGATTATTATTATTATAGCCGCTGCCGTGCTTATATGCAGTGTCGGCCAAGAAAGCGCTCTTACAAGAGATTTACATGGGTTATGTAAGGGGCTGTAAGTAGAAGTCGAAAAAGTTTGAAAGTCATGGACATTCCTAGCTTTTTCCTTTCAACCAAAAATCAAACCGCCTTTTTTGCGCTATATAGTTGTTTTCTTTAATAGCTAATCATTCGGAATAAAAGTACCATAGACAATAAGTTTCCTCCAATCGAAAACATAAAAAAATGTGACATTCCTTGTTCTTTGCCTATAACCTTCAAGTCTTCTACACTCTTGTAGTTATATCGCTATGCCATCGTAGAGGTAAACGATGTGCATCGCTGTTTTACTACGGACGATAGTGAAATGAAAGTAACGAAATTATCAATGCACATCGTTTTCCGCAACAATGCCAGAGCAATGCAACTATAGTTCGTGCATTTCATGAATGCGCGCGGGCCTTAGATGTGTGAGTCGTATATGGACACGCTAGTTGACAGTTCAATCGAACAAAACTGCGACACACACATCTAAGGCCCACGCGCATTCATGAAATGCACGAACTATACCAGAGTGTACTAGACTTAGGCCCAGATTGGTGATATCCTGGCGGAAGGTGGCGTGAAAAGTACTCGAAACCGAAGATCATGTATGAAAAGATGCATGAATGTCCATGAAGCGAAAGGGGTATGTTATATGTATTACTAGCTAACCCACCAAACGTTGTTTTGCCAATATACATTATTCACAGGGTTTCTCTGCTATTATATGCATGGGTTATACTTATAAACCTTCCTCAAGAATCACTCAATCTACCAATGAAAACCGCACCAAAATCATACATAGGGATAGACAGCAGGAGGCGACTTTATTTTATATAGAGGTATAGGTACATATATACTATGTAATGATTCATACATAATTAAACCATTAACCATAATGTTTTATATGAGTTTCAAAAATAAAAAATAAAATAAATACACTTCACGCCTTTAATCCCAAAGAGGGGTAGGCAGAGGCACTTGCTAAAGCAAGTACCCACGGTTCACCGAGCGTATTTAACCCAACGTGACAGGGGGTGAGCCCATCGCCATTAGGGTTATCACCCTATGGTTGAAACTGATAGAACAGATTCTTTTTCCATAGTGCTGTTCAAATTGCAAAATGAAACACAACATCAATGGGGAATTTTCTTTGAAGTTTTTCTGACAGATTTTTGGCTGGAGAACTTTCTTTCTTTCTTTCCTAACAAAGTTTGACAGTAATGACAGTTCTCCACCCGAAAACCTGTCAGAAAAACGTCAAAGAAAATTACCCATTAATGTAATATACAAAATGTTTTCAAGTATACAGAGCAAGGATATCGACTATGACTACTGCCCCCACAGCAAAGCGCTCCAAGTATGAAATGACAAGGCATACCAAGCCCTGCGATTGGTTAAAACAAATTAAGTCGCACGATATGTGACATACCAGCCAATCACAGCGCGTATTTGTTCTACGTCTTATCTTTATTTCTAGGGCTGCTGGGGGCAGTAATAAAGTCGATTTCATTGCTCCCGAGGGTACTTTGCTGTTACAGAAATATCGTTATCCCATATAGAGCTCAGGACTCTCGCACCTTCTTCAATAAGTCAATATAACGAATAGGTCGGTACCGGAAATAATGTTGCAGTACCTGTAGTGCAATTCTCGTATTTTCGTCGATACTAAATAAGTCTTAACTTAGTCCAAACTCTCTTGTTACTATCGTTCTCGTGTTACTATCGAATTTCAATAGTACGTCAAACGGCTCGGAATCGTCAAAGCATATTCTCGTAAACAAAGAAACAAAAATTACTCTTCTCAAACAAACGGTATTCTGGTAATTTTTGAACTCTACTAAACTCGAGCGTAAGCTAAACCAAAACGTAATCGTGATCAAGGGAATTTGAAAGGAAGTAAACCAGCATACCATGAGGTATGTGAACCCTATAACGATACTATTATCGTGCACAGGTTAAATACACTTGGTTAACTGTCCCGGACGAAGTATCTAACTCTAAAATATCAACGTAAAAAAATAGACAGAGATAACTGTTAACCGTTAGACCTTAAGTTAAAAAAAAGACACACACAATCAAAACCACAATAACAAATGACAAATCATTAAAACTTCCTTCTTTATGATGAATTACTTTTATCCAAAAACCTGTATGAAGATCTCGTTGAAGTTACTTTAAAAAAAACACGACCAGTTTTCGCTGACCCTTCTTTCTATACTACGTAGGTACTTCGGACAACCGGCTTAAAATAGTGTTAGCACTCCCTGGCATTGTACGTGGGAATTGATGGCATCTCTTTTGACCCCTAGTTTGCATATAGGGTTAAGTATAATGCACCGAACGTGTACAGTCGAGGAATACCTGAGTGAAACACTTCCGGTACTTGATTTTTAATTTTGTTTGTAAATTCATATTATTATAAAAATATGTAGACTAAATACAATAAAATTAAAGTGAGAAGCAAAAACGACACTGTCCTATACTAATAGAAGATTTAGAGGTGCAGAAGGTTCAATATTGTACTAAAATCTTACTAATATTATAAATGGGAAAGTGAGTTTTTTTGTTTGTTTGTTCCTCTTTCACGCCGTAACTCCTGAACCGATTGCTTTGAAATTTTGCAGAAGTATAGTTAGAAGTCCGGTTTAAATAATAGGGTACTTTGTATTCCGAAAAAAATTGATATTCCCGAGTGAAAACAAAAATATTCCTTTATACCGCAATATAACCGAAGTCCACGCGGGCGAAGCCGCGGGCGGAAAGCTAGTAACTTATAAATTACTGTGATACAAACCATGGATAGTGGCGTGTTTGTGTTAGTGTTTCAAAATACGTGCCTAAATATTCAGTCCTTCACTGTACCTTAACGCTACAAGATGTCAAAGGTTAATCTGCTTCGAGATATTATAGCGATTAATGTAGTTAAGTACTAATATTGTGAAGGAAAATAATAAACTGTACATCAAAATTACTAACTTGCACACCTAAAAAGCCAAGTTATCATCAGAATGGCAATTAGAAGACCAAATCAGTAATTTTGTGGCTAAGTCAGTATTTTAGTTAGGTTAGACTTTTTTGATGCACGTTTAAATACTATTCTATTGTGAATTGTACATGCTTAAACTCATGTGGGATAGACACGATGCCGAGTAGGGGTATACGTAGCCAGGTAATTTAAGAATGAATGCATCAATTGTGATCCTATAAAGACCCCATTTACAGATGATTGATTGATGATTTATGCATATCCTTTTGTTTCGTATTTCGCGATACAGGTTTTTACTCATTGTCGGCGTTACCTAAGAAGCAAATTCTGACAGGTCGACTGACATGTGTAGCTTAAACTGATAGTGGTGTTCAATATTGGAAAGATTCGATTAATTTTAGAATCGATTTATGAATGATGTTTTGGTACCATCAATTATAGTCTTCGTAAATGTTTTATGAGCAACAGACAATGCATTCAAGGTTTCGATAAGATGAAACCTATTTGTTAGCCGTCCATAATACGTGCTGCAGAGCTTATTTTATTTATTTGATATATAACTGCATAATCAAAACGTTGTCACTTCGATTCATAAACAAAAAAAACACATCTTTATTAATTAATGACAGCGAGCTAAGAAGCAAATAGGACGTCCAACGCTGTGATACAAATGTCATCGCCATACATTTGGATGTCAGTCATATCCATTCTAAAAGTTGTTCATGGATTTATCAATGTGTCAGAATTTGCTTCTTAGCTGACGCCGACTATAGTGTGAGGCCGTAGGCAAACGAGGACAAAATCAACCCATAATGTGTATGATTGCTATTGAATGAATGAATGAATATACTCTTTATTGCACACTGTACATTACAAAATGTAAAACTAACAATGGTAAGATTGCAAATGGCGACCTTATCGCTCAGAGCGATTTCTTCCAGGTAACCTAATTCATATAACTTATAACGGCTATTGTTATTTTATTTTTATGGTTATTGCTATGCTATTGTTAATACCTAATAATTATATTTTTCTTTACAATGGAAAATGACTAATTCGGTAATAAATTTGTATTTGATTTGATTTCAGTAGACCCCAGGACAATTTGTCGGAACAATTAAATGTACACAATTTAAGCTTAAATTGGTTATTCTTAAACTTATCTTTAAATCACCCCGATAGATTAACCGTATTCCTAAAAAGTTTACTAAATAGTTAGTATATCAATCAACTTAGACGTGTTTGTATTTCGCGAACATTTAATCAGATTTTTATAGCTTAACTATTCGCTGTTCTAATTCTATGAATACCACAGTAGGTCGCCTAGTTAGTAATTATAAGGGGTCACATCGGAAATACCTTCTTTCCAATAAAAAAAAATTAAAATCGGTGCATAAACAAACGGAATTATCCGCGAACAAACATAAAATAAAACATATACGTATACTGTCGATTTGAAATACTCCATTTATAATTAACCGACTTCAAAAAAGCAGGAGGTTCTCAATTTCGTCTCATCTGTTTTTTTATGTTTGTTACCTTAGAACTTCCGCCTGGGCGAACCATTTGGATGTTTGTTTTTTTTTATTTGAAAGCTGTTGCTTCCCGTTTGGTCCCATATAAATGTGGTTTAGTTCCGACAATGGCATTCATGAGAAAACCACATAATATGTCAAATTTTACCGGCCGCAGTCGGTTCTTTTTTCTTTAAGTTATTCAAGTCCCTTAAAAAGGGAAAAACTGAAGATGCTCTAAACACTTCTAAGCTAAATATAGTTGGTCTAAGATCTAAACGAATAAGATTCCAATTCGTTAGTTCCAATTACTTGCGCTCAAATGGCGTGGTGCAGATTTTCTGCCTGTCTTCACGCGCAACGAGGTAGAATGATTGTATGACAAGATTATGTGTGAGAAAGTTAGAGATGCAATAATAGTATTATATTTATAGCGATCGGCCCTGGCTTTGTACGTGTGCAATGTGTCCGTTTACGACATCACATTAGAAAACTCAGAAAGAGGAGTTTTCTAAAAAAATCTATCTGTCAAAGATACACACATCAAAAGTGTCTAGGGATCAAGAGCATTTTTAGCTCTAAAAAAAGTCTAATTTATTTAAATCTAATCTAATCTTCTGGATTGGTCTCCTACCTAATTCCCCATCCCTGTATCAATGACTTATCACAACATTTTGAATAAATTATGAATGAATGGAGTTTTTGTAAAATATATTCTTGATTGCAATCCTCTAAAATGTACTTGATCCCTAGACACTTTTGATGTGTGTATTTTCTCGATTCAATTTTCAACTCCTGGATCTCTGAAAAATCTCTTTCGCAATGAAAACATCAACAGCTTAGTTTTTTTATAGTGTGATAAGTAAAAGATGTTTTTTTTTAAACTTATGCTTGTAGTCGATTTTTATTGTCGACTGCCCGACTTTACGACGTTAAAGAAAATAATTTTGACCTGAATTGACAAAAGGTACCACATAATAAACTTAACTTTCAAAAACCTTAACACGAAGTAGCGTGTTGTGTAGTTGAAAACGAAAGAGACGCATCTACTCCGTTCGTCATCGGGCTCGCTCTTCATTGTCAAACTCAAAACAAACTACTCATTGTCCGCATTTCTCCCATTATGCGTGTATTATACCTACATATTCTGACGTCATAAGAAAGAAGGGCCCAAGTCAAGGGCTTGTTGACATTAAGTTATGTACAGAATTATGTGCTCATAAACAACATAAAATAAACCTTTTTCTGGAATCACTATTTGTGCAACAAAACCGTATCGAAATCCGTTACGTTGTTTTAAATATCTAAGCATACATAGGAAAAGACATGTTCCTTGACAATGTAAGGTTACAATGTATAATTTCTCTTATTAGATTTGTGTATGTGGTGACAAAGTACTACGAAATATTGGATTTCTCTCTCTGTCGGGTTTCGACGGAACACCAGCGCTGCAGGTAACTGTGGCATTATGCTGAGTCGGGACCCTTTTACTAGCGTGAGAGCTGGCACACGCTCAGTGCTAACCATTACTCGTAGTTACTCATATTTATTTTTATTTTTTTTT
>SJJU01019659.1:0-12792 GCA_012932125.1 Conopomorpha cramerella
AGCCGGCGAGGAAGTGCACGACGCGTGCCCCTGCGATGTCGTCGGTTTACTTGTGCTCTGGATATTAAGAAATAAATAAAAAATAAATACACTTCACGCCTTTTGATCCCAAAGCGGGGTAGGCAGAGACACTTGCTAAGCAAGTGCCCACGGTTCACCAAGCGTATTTAACCCAACGTGACAGGGGGTGAGCCCATCGCCGTTATAGGGTTCACACAACTTGTGGTGTGTGGGTTTCATCACGATGTTGTCCTTCACCGTACGAGCGTTGCGTTGCGGACATAGGTTCTGAAAAAGAGTCCCATTGGTACACGTCCAGTAGCCGGACTCGAACCCGCGACCTCCCGGTTGCAAGTCAAGTATCCGACCAACTGGACCACAGACGCTCTAGATTAAGATTTCATTTTTATTTTATTGACACTTAGTCGTGCAATGTGCTGGGCGCTCAGACCAAAAACAACAAAAGCTGCAACCCGCGTATCACCTTTTCAAATCGAAACTATAGGTACACATTTCACAAAATGCAGGTATACAAGTTTGAAAGTAAATTTGACAGGGACAGTGACAGCTATCCGTAAAAAAAACAAAGTTTCGATACAAGAGTGTATTATGATTAAAATAAATCTAAGAGTCATCCGTAAAAAAAGCATATACACAGTGTAAAAGAGCCCCGAGCAATGATCTTAGAAATGTTGTTGGGCTCGTCAATATGAACAACTCTTACTATAGCGACAATGTGGGGAAATTAAAAAAAAAATCAACACAAAATGCGATTCCCAGAGGCAAAAATTGCATAAAAAATTTTGTTGTAAAAAATGCACTGTCGCCATAGTAAAAGTTGTTCATATTGACGAGCCCAACAAAGTTTCTAAGACCATTGCTCGGGGTCCTTTTACACTCTGTGTACAGTCGAATGGATTAAGACTCCTTTTTTAAAGTTGCTTGAAAATGATTGGATTTTAGGTGGTGTTCCTGAGGTAGATAACCATAACCATAACCATACATTATGGTTTTGACGACCATGCTCTAATTCTCACCTGCACAGCAGCATCCGGGTCCAACGCCGCCCAACCTTGCACGAAGATAGACTTGTAGTCTTTTGTCACTTTCTTCCAGAAGTAGTAGAACTGGATCACCTGCTTCGAGTCCTTGGTTCTTATCTGCGAACATATAAAATGGCTTTATTGAAAATCTCATTTTCTAAAAAATGTTTAAGTAACTAACGAATAACAGAAAAATAAATCTCAAAGAATGTTTCAAGTCAGTGAGGAGTCTCGCCTTCCTATGGACTACTACTATTATTTACTAGTTATATGTATTAGAAATCTTGAAAAGTAAATAAATGATCTAGATTACTAACTGAGCTATCGTAAAGAAGTCCTTATCGTAATGTCAGAGTCCGGTGAGGAAGGTCTCCTACTCCTGGTCAGCTGATAATGTAGCTGTACTACTAGACACTAATAGAGTGAAGAAGCAAGAACTCACCAACTGAGCAATCTTAAAGAAGTCCTTGTTGTAATGGCAGTGTCACTTAAGAATGCCTAGACCTCCTGAACGGCTGTCAATGTAGCCATGCTACTACTAGAGTGTAGAAGCAACAACTTACCAACTGAGTAATCTTAAAGAAGTCTTATCGTAGTGTGTCATATCAGTGAGAAAAACCTCGAACACCAGGACGGCGGAAATGTAGCCGTACTACTACTACTCGAGTGAACAAACAATTACTCACCAACAGAGCAATATTAAAGAGGTTTTTGTCGTAATGTCATCATCAATGCTGACAATGTAACTGTGCGACTACCACTAGAGTGAAGAAGCAAGCACTCACCAACTGAGCAATCTTGAAGAAGTCCTTGTCGTAGTGGCGGAGTCCGGTGAGGAAGGCCTCGACCTCTTTTACAGGAAGGCCTCGACCTCTTTTACAGCTGACAATGTAACTGTAGGACTACCACTAGAGTGAAGAAGCAAGCAACTCACCAACTGAGCAATCTTGAAGAAGTCCTTGTCGTAGTGGCGGAGTCCGGTGAGGAAGGCCTCGACCTCTTTTACAGCTGACAATGTAACTGTAGGACTACCACTAGAGTGAAGAAGCAAGCAACTCACCAACTGAGCAATCTTGAAGAAGTCCTTGTCGTAGTGGCGGAGTCCGGTGAGGAAGGCCTCGACCTCTTTTACAGGAAGGCCTCGACCTCTTTTACAGCTGACAATGTAACTGTGCGACTACCACTAGAGTGAAGAAGCAAGCAACTCACCAACTGAGCAATCTTGAAGAAGTCCTTGTCGTAGTGGCGGAGTCCGGTGAGGAAGGCCTCGACCTCCTCGGGCGCCCAGCGCTGCGTGGCGGCGGCGGGCTCGGGCCGGCACATGAGGCGCAGCGCGGCCGCGCGCACGTCCCCGCCGCACTCGCCCAGCGTCTGCAGCGCCGCCTCGCGCGTGTGCCCGCCCACCGGCATCGCCGCGCACATCGCCAGCTCCATGAACATGCGCACTGACCACGCGACTACGCGTTATGGTGGGCATACATCATCCTTACTATCGTCCAATCGGCATGACGCTACTGATTGGATCAGTTAGAATTGACCGTGTGTGCGAGTGGATTGGCATGACACAACTTGGGTTGACTGGTAGAAAATGCAATAGCATTAAGTCCGCCATTTGTAAATAAATTGTGCAATAAAGATTTAAACAAACAAACAAACAAACAGTTAGAAAGCTACTCGCACACACGGTGCTAACTGATACAATCGGTAGCGTCGTGCCGATTGGACGATAGGAAGGATCATGTATGCCCACCATTACGCTACGTCCTCACTGAACGAATTCAGTGCGATCCGATACGATCATCATCATCATCATCAGCCCATACCTGTCCACTGCTGGACATAGGCCTCTCCAATTGCACGCCCCTGTGATCCGATACGATGCGGCCCATGAATGTACCGAGTGTCAAACTTTATGGATCGTGCCGGATCCGATGGGAATGGATTAAGACTCCTTTTTTAAAGTTGCTTGAAAATTATTGGATTTTAAGTGTTGTTCATGAGGTAGATAACCATACCATACATTATGGTTATGACGATCTGCTCTAATTCAATTGCACTGAATTCGTTCATTGAGGACGTAGGGTTACACTTTCCCCTCCCCTTAGCCGCACTAGCGGGTACGCAGAGATCACGGACCACCAATTGTCACAATCCTGCGGCCAAAATCTACTGCACTCTGGTGGCTCTCGCACCGTAGCGGAAAACGATATGCACTGCTGGTTACATTACTCGCATTTCATAGATTTGACGCCCTGGTAAATCGTTTTAGCCTCTTCCACATCCATACTGCGGAGAGTTGAATACTAACTAAATGCTTATGCTTTTTTTTTAAGAACTAAGAGCATAATATTTTGCCAAATAGCTCTAGGATAATGTCTACTGCGGAGGGATTGAGGAATACACTTATGTAATAATCTTCTAACCTCTAACTATCTGTTTTCTCTATAATTAAAAGTATAACGTATAATTTCTAGCTCCACGATAACATAGTATTATAGTCCTTCCATCCTATAACCCTTATCTCGGAGGGATAGATATGTATGTACTGGCGCGAGGGAGTTGACAACATACTATGTAGTGTTTGGTCTGAGCTATGTTAATAAATAATCTTGTAATCTATAAGTGTTTTTAATTATTATACTCAATACTCAATAATTTATTGCGTTCCACAATGGTAATAGCACTTATTGTAAGCACATCGGCACACCAGCTCCATAGGTTAGAGTTTATAACCAATTAGTAGCGGAGATATAAATGCTACGAGGGTGCTACGAAAAACGTCGTAGCAGTGAGCTACGACCGTAGTGCTAGTCGACTACGTCGTAGACGCTACTATCACCATCCACTGTAATCCTTCCAACACTCGACGTAAAAGGCAATCGTAAGCATAGCAATATAGTAAGCATAGGACCAACGGTGGCAGCAGTTCGGGAATATCAGGATCTTATGCGTAAAATCAAAGATTTCCAACCATCACAAAACAAAAGTGCAATTTTATAATGAAACTAGTTGATCCGGCAAATGTTGTACACATGTATCCGTACAAACTTTCTTAAGAATCACTCTATCCACTAAGGATTGAGTGATTCTTAGACTTTCAAAGACCTAAGCATACACACGAACAGATAGCGGGAGGTGACTTTATTTGCACCAGTGGCGTGCACATGGTGTGCATAGGCAAAAAGACACTGCCTACCTTAGTATTTTGGCTACCCGACCTAATAATAGAATTATTACTTCTTCTTTTTTTGTTGTACTCACGACATAGGTTAACTAAGGTCCTGTGTTTTGTGGGTGAGTGGATAAGTAACCTATGTTTCGTAAAGACAAGTTACCAATACATAGTTTTCAATCCTTGAGAATTACTGCCTACCTTGTCGTAAAAGCCAGTGCCGTGCACTGGTTCCCACGAGATCGTTAATAAAACATCCGAACCAACCTTCTCCATCATCGAGCCGATCATTAATGCCGGGGTCCCACAGCAGCTGCTCCGTGGTGCGGTGCAGGTCGGGGCGGTCGCCGCGCAGCGCCGGCACCTCGGCTTGGTGCGAGGGGCCCACGTTCACGCGGGCTGGCTGCGACGGCTCCGGCTGGAATGTCGGCTCTTCTTCGCCTAGGTAGCCTGGAGGGTGGAAGGCGCTTGTTATACTATGATGAGTCACCCGTGAGTTGGCAGTGCAGTGACGGTGAACGGGATACATAGGTCACCACCCCAGACTAACATTTCCCGTTGTGGGGGTCGTAAGAGGCGACCGAGCCAACTTCCCAGAGGACGGGCAGCAGAGCTCTCTGTGAGTTAAAGCACAACACCACTGCGATCGCCAACCTACCTACGGGAGGCCCTCGTCCAGCAGTGGACGTCATATCGCTGATGATGAGGGTGGAGTTAGGCTGCTCATAGATTAAAATAGTACATAAAATGACAGGAGGTGACGTCAAGTCCACGTCATAGGGTTTATAGAAGGAGGTAGTATGGGAGCCAGATCGTTACGGATAAGTAAAGGCAAGAATCGAAGCCAAAGAAGGAGAAGAAAAGCTTATCGAAGACGCTCTTACATGAAGTCAACAGTAAGTATTTCGTATAACGAGGGTTTTCCACACATTTATCTATGGATATCTTTGTTGCGTAGATCTTAAATTTGCAAATTACCTAAATAAAGTCACGAAATCTGAATCTCTGAAATTAACTCCAAGTCAACAGTTTCTTGCTCCAACCGACACTAACAACTCATGAATATCCAAAAATCCAGTATCCAGTGACTCACCAGCGGTAAGCTCAACCAGCAACCCAGTACCGTCTCTATCAGGCGGCAACATGGGAGCGGGCGTGTAGTGGGTAGTGCCGCGGCGCATGCGCGAGCGATGTGGTCCCGCCGCCGCCGCCGTCGTCGCCGCCGGGGAGCCCCGTCTCTTGCGACGAGGTGACGGCGGCACGCTGCTTGGAGACAGGAACACTGGGGGCACTGAGTCTCGGCCCTCCACGCATACCTGAGAGAGTAGGTTTGGGGTTGAGAAGGTTGGTTGGAGATGAACGGTACACCTGTTTAGCGCCAATGTCTTATCATCATGTTCAGACTGTTCCAGTGCTGCACAAAGGAGGGAGTCTAGGGCACGAAGATTAGGTTAAGGTCAGAAAACTAGTTTTGAAGTTTATCTAACCGGAAACCTATAATCTATCAAAACTAACCGGTTTCATTGTTTCTACTGCTTAAGAAGTTTTTATGTAGATGATGGTAGATCTCGGATATCCTTGTTTTTGAATTTGATAAATGCGCCAGAGCCACTATCAGAACTGTGTATGTATCGGCTCAGGTTAGGTACGCGACGTCTTTATCGACCAATACTTTCTTTGGAACAATTAACACAATGCGACTAAGAATTCACCTGCAAAGAGGTACCGGGCTGGTCCGGTTGCCACGGCATTTGTGATGTGGAAGCGACCCTTTGCAGCCGTCTGAAGGGACGTTGATTAGCGAAGTCCCTCGGGCTGCTGGACAGCAGCGGGTCCTCTGAGTTTAGCATGATGCGGCGTGGAGTCGGCGATGGTTCCAAAGCATAAGCGTCTAGAGAGCCGCATTCTTCTGGCAGAACTTCTTCCAGGGCTTCTTCTACCTGTGTGGTAGAAAAGTAGTTTTTTTTAAGTTTTAGAAGTAAATTTCATTTCTTCTACGTGTATAGTGTAATAAATATTATAAAGCACCTAGCAATCTAAGAAGAGAAAAGTTACAGTACCAAGTTGTAAAGACTGCAAAGGTTTGTCATTTTCAGCTAATGGATTTCCACTATAAACACTTTCATGGAAATGTAACTTGTAAAATCGGTTCTGTAAAGTCATTATTTTGTATAACGGACATGAGTTTACAGAACTGTTACGGAAAAAACCTATTTTTGATATGATTACCTCCTCCTGGCTGGACATGGTGGCGGTGAAGAAGGCGGCGGTGAGCGGCGAGGAGGCGCGCGGCGCGCTCAGCGGCGACGGCGCGTCCAGCGAGGCCGGCGGGGTGGGGTACTGCTGCGCCGCGTACCCGCCCGGGGACGACGCCGCGTAGCCTCCTGGGGACGCCGCCGCGTACGCCGGGCCCGCCGGCCCACCTGTCGCGTACGACAGCCCCGCAGAGTTCTCGGCGTAACCCATACCCGGCGAATGCACCGGCGATCCGCCGTGACAAGCCCCGAAATCAGCCAAAGACTCAGGCAGAGGAGAATTCAAGACCGCCGCCAATTTCCTGCTCGATGGGAACGTGACCGGGGAACGATCTCGAATGGACGCGGCGACGGTGGCGTAATCTTCCAGAGAGGCGAACTCGTCCATCTGCTCCGGGGTCGTGGAGAAGTGGAACGCGTCGTCGTTCAGAGCCGGCGAGAAGTAGCCGTCGTCAGAGTTGAAGGAGACGCCGAACAGTTCAGGCCGGAAGGTGAACTCGTGCTGCGGCGAAGCCTGACCTGGGTCGGATGCTGAGCGTTTTACCACCTGGTGAAATTGGAAAGAGTATTTTTAGTCAGAGGATGTGCTTATTGAGATTTAATTTTTCATAGAAAGTTTGCATGATAAAAACAAACACTATTATAAATGCACAATGAATTGCGTAAAGAAAATAATAACCTTCGACCCATTTCCCTTCTTCAGAAGCTCAATAAGTGCGGAGTCGCGCGACGTGCTCCCGGTGACAGTGCTGGTGGCTCCAGCTGCCGGTGGCCGCGGAGACACGAACTGAGAGCTAGAGGTCGAGCTGGTGATGGTGCTGGTAGACGTCACCGTACTCCTGGGCGTGGACAACGGCGGTGGGGCTGGGGTCACGAAGCTGCGTGATGACGCTGATGTGTCTGAGCTTGAGGCTGCATGGGAGACAAGTGAGATCAGTGGTGGATTCAAATTCTGGACTGGTCCTAAAACATAAACAATTCGAAAAAAATCAAATCAATTGATTGTCTAAAAACATCACATCATCACATACGTCTTAAAAGTTAAAGATGTGAAGTTTTACATCTTTTTCTCATGAGTAGTATTCAGAGACAAAGGAATTATACCAGCAACGATGAAGAGTTAGTGATGATGATTTTACACTCTTCACAATGCCATCGAGTTGAGTGCTCAATCGAAATAGTTGATGAGAGCGCTCTGATTGGCCGGTAACGGTTCTTTAGCCACTCGCAGCGTCAACTGTACTGATGTACATCACAATGATAGTCGTACTGAAGCATTCAAAATGTGGTACAAGCTTTAAGCACAGTAATACCTGGTATAATCTTACAATACATTCAAAATGTGACTTACTAGCTGTTGCATTCCCAGTGGCAGTTCGTCGACTGATGATTTTCTCCTCTATGAGTGCGCGCACGGACACGGAGGCGGTCTGCAGCGGGGGGCCGCTCGTCTCCTTCTTGTCCAACTTCTTTGTGTCGGAGTCCTGTTTGTAATTTATTAATTAGGAAGTTTTCGTATAAATTTGTTTCAAAACGTGATACGAGTGATTCAATCGTAGAACTTTCTGCGGTTGCAAACTTTTAA
Source organism: Conopomorpha cramerella (assembly GCA_012932125.1). Lineage (NCBI taxonomy): Eukaryota > Metazoa > Arthropoda > Insecta > Lepidoptera > Gracillariidae > Conopomorpha > Conopomorpha cramerella. The sequence goes on from SJJU01019659.1 coordinate 8,056, forward strand.
AATAGGGAAATAACCAGATAGAAATTAATACACATTTTGGCACGTAGGTAAGAACTTTGACACCAAAAAGCTTTGATTAACAATGCTTCTTAATAAGATAATGAAAGCATAGCTATAGCACTTAAAACAAACCCAGAAAAGGACAAGTAATAGAGCAAAAGAAATTGTATTAAATATTCAAAACTCTCTCGCCAATAAATCATTGTCGAAGTAAAGCTTAACTTAAGAACAAGGCTTAACTAAAAATCTAATCCAATATATTTATGTCATCGTTATAAGTGTTATTACATACAAATATACTGTAGCATAACACAAAGCTTGATGAAAGTCGTGTATAATTTGACAGTTGAAAAACAAAAGTAAACGTCCTAGCGTGCGTCGTATTAATTTCTTACCTTCTTAAAATACCCTCCATGTAAACGCATATGCCCGTTCAGAGCTGGTATGTTCTTAAACTTGCGGTGACAGAGGTTACACTCCACAGGCTTGGACTCCAGCGGCTTGGGCAGCGGCGTGCACCCGCTTGCTGAGCCTGCGCCTGCGCATGAAGGGTCACCGATCTTGCTGCTTCCCTGTTGCAACTGCGAAGAAATCATTATATTTTCATTATTTTAGTCCCACTTATTCAAAATCATAATCATATCTTTTATTGATCTTATGTTTGTTTTACAATAGATGTGTTAAAATAAATATATGTCTAAATTAAACATGTTAGACCTGTTAGGGAACTGTAAAGAAATGTACTAGGTACCTATAGTAAGAAGTAATAAACGCGGTGTTATGTATACCTGATTTATTACAGGTATTTCCGTATTTGATGAACAACTGACAAGTTAATTAGGGCTTGGTAAGACCTTTCATGTTTACTATTAGAAAAATAGTAGGTTGAAGAAAAAACTCAATAAACTTTTTCACGAAAATTGTTTTTGATTGAGTTGTCCTACCTTCATATAATTCGAACAACTTTATGATATGAAGACCTCTTAAATTGTTTCCATGTTTTATTGAAAAAACAAATAAATTAAACCGATAGATCTTTGTGCCCACACCGGGCTCATTAAAACACCTAATTGCAACAATATATCCTCTACTAATTTTAGTTTACGGTATATGTGCTTTAAAGTCAAAACGCAACCAAAACCAATTTGTTCTGCCCTTGTGTACTTCGCGGCGATCATTTGTTGCGGGATTTTGATATGTATTACCGTGGCCACTTGCGTTAATAGAGCTGTTTATCCGGTGGCGCAGTGCAGTTATTCAGCCAGCTAGAATTTTAATCAGCTGCGGATTTCCGAGGGCCACTCGACTGTGTCCAGTACTATCGGACGACAAACGGGCGCTCGTAATAAAATGCTTTGCAATATTACGACTGTGACACACAGCGGAACACAATACCCCCTTTGCGGTGTTCACACCACGATGCGTTAGGGACGAGTCACAAACGCAGAGCGGGCGCGGCGGTTTTCAAAACGAAGCAAATTCTATTATCCTTATTTCATCGTCATACATGTAACATAAATATATTCAGTATCACGCCATCCATACCAGGTGGATATACCATTGACGCGAACCAAACGGTTTGCGTTTACTTTCATAGTGCGAACCGCCAGTATGTGTAATGACTTGCCGGAGTCTGTGTTTCCTGCGCTGCATACCTGTCTGGAGATATTCAAGTCACTGCGGTAAATAGGTACCTAATTAACAACTGTGCCCCAGCGTAGACCATATCGCTTGACATCAGGCATGGTGGTCAAAGGCTTGTTCAATGCGTTTTAAAAAAAATAAAGGTTCCGAACACTACAACTAGGATGGTGATGTACGCCTCGCTTGGTATGAACAGAACCTAAAGCCTCAATTGTGACGTGTATTATTAAAGTTTAACTGCACATTTCCACGTATTTGAACGTGGGATATTGAGTTTCAAATGACGATTGAGTGAGCAGTCAGTGTTTTGTGCACATAGAACATGTGAATTTCGACGTTAACAACGAATGTAAAAGGAAAAACCCAGTTACTATTTGTTGTGTTGGAACTATTTTTTTCATTTGCATGGAAATATCGGATACCTAACTGTGCCGGAGCGGTTTTATATATACTTTTTAGAGTCTTTTACCTTTGTTTGTGATATATATAACGTACATCCCTGTACCACGTATTTAATAGCTAGCATTATCTTTTACGCTTGATTTCATACATGCTATATTTAGTGCATATAAATCACGGGACATATTGTTATGTTATTTCGCGCTCACTACAACATACCTACAAATATACATAAGTGTACGTGGGCACAAACAACCCCGTACAATCCGTATTTATATCTTATATGTCTCTACATACAGCGGGAGACAACTTTGTTTTATACAACATTGTATTGTTATGGGACATACCGGAAACTGTCTAATGATTTTGTAGTTTTTGTCTTGTGTGACACAAACAATACAAATAAACGTTGACATGTCCTGCTTACTTACTCTGATGGTTTTGTTGGACAAAAAACTGCCACTAACGAGCTGAAACATTTTTTTCCCGGATTTTCTCTACCAAATGTAATCCCAAACCGGAAAAGATTGTACTACTCTCAATTATTTAAACTAGTGTTAGAACATGATATTTTGACTTTCGACGAATTTTATTTTGCACTAGCTGCACCGCGCGGTGTTACTCGCGTATTAAATTTAATGCGAACCCGCGACCTCCCGGTTACAAGTCAAGTATCCGACCACCTGGACCGCAGACGCTGCTTTTTACGAGTAGTACAAAATACACTGTTAATATTTGCAAAACAATATTTTTCGGGTCACCTAGTCTTCTATAAATAAAGTCCAACCTGATCTGTCCAGTACCTAGAGAAAGAAAACTACAAACGCACCAAGTGTAGTTCTTCAATAACATTATGTTCTATAGAATAAATGGTATATAACAAAAGAAACCTAAAAACACTGAGACATCCTTGTGAAAATCCTTTTCCTGCCAATTTTCCGGCACTCAGAAACAAACGAATGGTACCCGAGGCGCAGGTTCAGCCAGCGAGAGCCTCTTCATCTAAATGACTAGCAGTTTATTCTTCCCCTCCCTTCTCTCATCTTTGCTCTCACAGTTTCTTGCCAAATGAAAATATTACGGAAACATTTTTATGGAGCCATCACATTTAATTTAATGCTTTTTGAACGACGCCCATTGTTGTATAGTTAGTTTCTTTGCAATTCTTTCTTTGAAATGTGCTCGGATGCAACTTTGTTTAGTATGAAAGGATTTCATTATGATGGTAATTCAGTTGTTGGCGACTTGACAAGTCAAAGTATACAGATTGGCAAAACTTGAACTTCCAATGTATGAAATGGCTATTTCGCTGCAGCTTTTTCCGATGTACTTTTGTGTTGTCGAACTGGAAGGAAGTTTCTCTATTTTAAAATGCAAGAAAAATGTGAGAGATATTTTAAGTTATTTGCTGTACAGCTGTTGGGCGCTTACTCGTGTAAATGGTCCTTCGTGTATTTTATATTCACTTAAGGAACAAATATATTAAGTGCGATGATATTTGGGTTCCTTTTAACGTATATGGCGGAAGATGCGTGGAGGGTATGCAGTATCAATCAATACATAGTATAAAGCAATGTCTTCCCGCTGTTTGTTCCCATGTATGCTTACTTATTTAAAACTACGCATCGGATTTTGATGCGGCTATTTTTAGTAGGTATAGTGAATCTTGAGGAAGGTTTATATGTAGAATACACGCATATAGCAAAACAATGTTTGCCGGGTCAGATAATCCTTACTTCCTTACTAATATTATAAATCGGAAAGTGAGTTTGTTTGTTTGTTCCGCTTTCACGCCTTAACTACTGAACCGATTGCTTTGAAATTTTGCAGACGTAAAGTCCGGATTAAATAATAGGGTTCTTTTTATCCACGTCCACAAGTCCACGCGGGCGAAGCCGCGGGTGGAAAGCTTGTGCACAAAATCGCCTCCCGCTGTCTGTCCCTATATATGTTTTTTAAAACTACGCAACGGATTTTTATGCGGTTTTCTTTAATAGACAGAGTGAGTTTAGAGGAAGGTTTAGAAAAATAGCCGAAAGCCCCTAACAACTCTTAGTTATGACAGACATTATGTCATTATTATTTTCAATTCGTAATTAGGCATTTTCCTTATAAACTGACGGCAGTGATTATTACGCTTACCTGCCTGTATCATGGTTTCAGAGCCCCTTTGTGCGCGAATTCTGAGAGACGTTAATAATCAACTCTACTGCTACGTAATAGAGTCGAAAACCAATGACTATCCTATTACGATGTCGACCATAAGGGGTAACAATCAAACGTATTCACTGAAAACATAGGGTTGTCGAATTGTAGAGTTCAGGAGTGTCGCTAGTGCCACTGGGAATAGCCATTAATGGTATAACCGATACTACAGTTTCCCCATTTTTACCGTTGCGTTTTAAAATCGCAACTCGGACTACTTCTAGTCGGGTGAAAAAAAAAATATTACTGACGTTTCAATTCTCCCAATGTTAAATTATAATTCGAAATTGTTTATTTGCCGAAAAATGTTATAAACGTCTTCAAAAAAGGAATTTTTCTCATTTCGATGCTACACACGCTTTTTTGTTTGTTTGCGGATAATTCCGTCGTTTATGACTTTTTATAATTATTATTGTTGATAATTGTTAAGAAGATATTTCCCTGATAAAGAAATGGTCTGGTCTGGTCTGGAAAGGACTGGAATGGAAA
>SJJU01019660.1:0-11450 GCA_012932125.1 Conopomorpha cramerella
CAGTAATGCCAACGAAATTACTGACGTCAAGCAGTCTGTATTGAAGGTGACAGTTCATAAATATTGAAATATTATTTTATCAATGCTAAAATGTGGTTGTGGGCAACTGGTATTTAATGTAAGAACAAATTTTAATTAATTTGATTGGCATTTATTATTATTTGGTATTATTTCAACAAGAATAATAATTAACCAATTTCCCTACAATAGATGTTAAGGCTCTAAACTTCTTTTCTATGGCCTAAATATTTTTACGTAATAAAATATAGCTGACAGGAGTCCCTCTGGACATCAACCAGCGACATCTAGATAAGAAATGTTTGGATTTTGAATGGATTTTATATAGTTGGGATTCCCTTGGTACCACAACTTGGAATGACTAGCTAGCTGAATTACTATTTGCTCTACATTTTGAGACTTGCAATCCTAGACTGACGTTTAGAATAAAACGGTACAATGATATGAAAAACACGCAGGAGTGAAAGAGTATAAGACAAAATCTTCTGTCCCTTACTGCGTATGATGGTAAATATGCATTCAAACTGTCAAGTTAGTAGTAAAAGTGACAGTTTGGATTCAGAAGTATGCCAGTGGGCTACCAGAGGGTGGTTTTTTTTATTTTCGACACGGTTTAGTAAAAATGACATAAGACATGTTTTTTAAAAAAAAATTACCTTCATTCATAGAATTGGCTACAAATGCCTTTTTTCGGAATTTTTGGATTAGCCTAGCCTAGCCTAGCATAAAAAAAAATGTATGATACTTGACGTGCCCATTACTTAAAAAATAATTATTATTTTTGAAAAAACATGACTTATGTATTTTTTCCTAAACCGTGTCGAAAAAAAAAACCACCCTCTGGGCTACCACTGGCATACCTATCAACAGGTACAGGGTTATCCATTAATTACGCCACACCCTGTATAATTTTCCATACATTTTTGTGGAAAAGAGACCGACTGAAGGTGGTACGCGTCTTGCAAGTGTATTTATTTATTTACACATAAATTTATTTATTTTTTATTTATTTAATTTAATGTAGTTGTGTTTGCTCTGGGGTCGGACGTAATGATAGATGTTAATTTCTAATGAAGCATTAAAATATAATATTATGATTGTCAATAAAATCAAAAAACCCCTTGTAAAAAAAAAAAGAAAAATTGTTCCATCTAGTCATACACTTAGTTCTACATGTATGACTACTTGGAACACGTAAAATGCTATTTTTTTGTTCTGTCCAGTGGAAAGGGAAAAAACCAATCGAAGTCGTCATATTGGCCATTTTAGCGAAATTTGTCTAGCAATAAATAATTTTCATAATAATAATGTTCAAAATGTCACAATAATCGCAGGTTGAGCCAAACACACAATCAGCGGCTTCAGGGCATCGTGGTGACATCCCCGGAGTCTTCCCCCAAAGAGGAAGAGGACAGGAGAAAGGAGAAGAAGACGAAACTGGTCCCGTCTCACGGCGGATACTACCAGGACACCAGGAGGCCAAGGAGTAGTAAAGAACCATCGCCAAGTTCAAATCGTGTAGACTAATATTTGTCAGCACCAATGGGTAGCAAAAAGTTTCTAAGATAGTTAAAAAAAAATGAGAATGGATATTGTTGGTGAAAGACATAGAGAAGGTTTTTAGAGGGAATGAAAGTCGTTGAAATTGTTTCTTAATTTTATAACTACCTCTATATACATAGTTAGTTTGGTTTTAATAATTGCCACAAAATATCACTAAATTTACGATATGTAGAGATATTATAAAAAGTAGCAAGTTCGGATTGCAATTTTAATAAGATCTTATGTGTACATATACATTGTATGTGTACACGTGTATTGAAATGTATGTAACTTGTCTAAAACGTGCATCGGTAGAGGGTTCATTTATGTATTTAACGTTACACAGAACGTTGGTGATAGGATTCACGTGAGTCACTTCACTTGTGTACGTGCCGTGCCTGTAGTAGTAGAGTGCAATCAATTAATCTTGATATTAATATTAGATCTGTCCTGTACATAATATATTTGGTACCTATTTGTCGTGTTTTGTATGTAGATAAAATTGTGTTGCTTTTAATATGTGTAAATAAATAGTTTTAATTAAATTTGTTCTGTTTTATTTATGAAAAAAATCTTAACTGTTTATCTATATTAATGCCAGCCAGCCAGTCGACTTGACAGCCATCTAGCCAGCCAGTTGTGTCATACTCTTCAGCAGAGCAAACAGATACCGGGCTATTATATACCAAAATAGTGTACGTGTAACGTAGATACTGTACGTAGTTCATTTATTACTGTACGTATTCTAGTTTACGAGAAAATCGACATTGAAAGTGGCTCTGCTGGGGAGCATGCTCTTCAGCAGGGACACCCCCTGCAGCTCAACCGGGAGTGCTAAAGTTATAACTGAAATATGGAATCTAGTGTACGTACAATGCAGATAGTGTACGTGTTGAAAGAATCCATGTACGTCTCGTAGTTTTCTTTTATTTGACAATATTAACTTGTATGGTTTAGTCGATCGATGCAGCTCAATCGGGAGTGCTAAAGTTATAACTGAAATATGGAACCTAGTGTACGTCCAACGTACAATGTGTACGTGTTGAAAGAATCCATGTACGTCTCGTAGTTTTTTTTTAATTGACAATTTTAACTTTTACGGTTAAATCGATCGATGCAGCTCAACCGGAAGTGCTAAAGTTATAACTGAAATATGTAATCTAGTGTACGTACAACGCACAATGTGTACGTGTGGAAAGAATCCATGTACCTACGTCTCGTAGTTTTTTTTTATTTGACAATATTAACTTGTATGGTTTAGTCGATCGATGCAGCTTAACCGGGAGTGCAAAAGATATAACTGTAATATGGAATCTACAAGTACTAGTACAAAACACATTAAATATTCAGAGCTAATACATTAATTATTCAGAATTAATGCATTAAATATTCAGTACAAAATACATGAAATATTCAGAAATAATGCATTAAATATTCAGTACAAAACACATTAAATATTCAGAGCTAATACATTAATTATTTAGAAATAATGCATTAAATATTCAGTACAAAACACATTAAATATTCAGAAATAATGCATTACATATTCAGTACAAAATACATTCAATATTCATATATAATGCCTTAAATATTATGCCTTCGCTCTGCTTATTCTTGCTGCTATGTCATCGTCTGTCCCCCCATGGCTGCTTATTGTGCTTCCAAGGTAAACAAATCGAGGAACCGTCTGCAAGCTGTCACCGTGGAGTACGATTGGGTCGGTGTTTGTGGACCTCACCCTCATATCGACGGTTTTGCGCCTATTGATTCGCAGACCTATCTTTTCTGAAGCCACGCGAAGGTCTTCTAGCTTCTCTTCCGACTGGACTAAAGAAGGCAAAATCAAGACGATGTCTTCGGCATAGTGGAGGTCTTCCAGTATACCTCTGAGCCCCATTTGATGCCGCTTGAGGATGCCACTTCACGCAATATGTCGTAGTGCTCAAAGATTTTCAGTCACAAATCTGGTTATCTTTATCGACCCCATCACAAAAATTGGAACGTATTCCGAAGACCGTATACCATCAGGCAGCTGAGATACATATGTCCAGCCCGATTTCAAGCTGGCTGGACACTTAAGTTTACACTGATTTCTCTTAAACCCTTATATGTGACGCCATAAATTCAACGGTATTGTCGCGACATATTGCGTCACTAAAACCTAATAAAGAAACCGTATTAAAAATTGCTCCCCTTATCAGATTCAGAAGTGTTCAGCCAGAAAGTTTCTACGTAAATTCAAGCTGGCTGGACACAGATTTTTGCATAAGGGCTTTGGATAAGAGCCAAAGTTGAGGTTGGGGGTTAGCGTCATACCTAAAAGCTCCAGCCGATATTCATTAAATTATTTAGCGTGTATCCCGAGATTTAGCAACATCAGCATATTGACAGTAGTCGTCACTGATTGAGCTCTTGTCTATTCTGGATGCCGCTGTAGATCCTGGCTCTAACAGGAATCACAGTGGTGGGAAAGTGGGTGGGAATATCCCGGAAGTAGTAAGTAAGCTTAACAAATTGAGAAAGAAGAACAGGAAGTATTTCATACCACCCGCCTCTGACTGTACCGAATATTAGGAATGCCATGGTTCCTATCCGGATTTACGGAGGCGAAGGACAACGCTGTAAATCTACAATTTCCTAGATTGGCGAAGAGCCTTATCAGCCACATAAAATGGTGTCGCCTCCATTCATCTGTTATCTACCACTTTGTTATTTGAATACAGCATTTAAATGTAATTAACCTCGCGAGGAAATTAGTCCACGTGGTGTGTTATAGAGTTATAACGTCGCTCATATTGCGCCAGCCATCGCCCAAAATTCATAAAGTGTAGTAAACGAACGAGCATCGGTTTTATCTAAACTATTTAACAGTAAACAATAATATATTTTTGCCGCAGTGTATTATTCTAAGGTTCGTTTGTACAAGTGTGTTATTGTCAATCAGTCACGTTCGACGTTAACACTTCTGTTGACCAGTGTCTCCCACTATATTCAACTATTGCTTATCCAGAACAATGCGATCGTGACAGTTCATTTAACTTGACTATTAAATTGTAATGTTAATAGGTAGTCACACACACACGATAACTGAATAAAAGTAATTATTTCAGGTGAATAGTAACTGGTAGAGCAGCGAGTGTGGCGCAGTCGGCCTCGCAATGATCGGTAGCTAATTGCCTTGTATTAGAAAAATATTTTCTGTGTTAATGAGAACCTAATACCTAATTAAGTTGTAAAAATTGTTTAATTTATTTTCAGGAAAAAAGAGTTTTATTATTAACATTATTTGGCTTGTATTGGCGACCGCTCAAGATCCAAATTGCGATTTTCGACAAAATGTAAGTGTTCTAAGTGTTATTTACTACTGTACTTGAATGTTTGGCTTGTAAGTAGGTACTCTAGATTATTATGACGACGGGAAATTCCGTGTCCGCCTAGTGTTACACTTTCGTCTCCTTACAACCGCCAGATGTTCTTCAGCTATAGCTCTGGGTAATTGGTGTACCCTGTCTAACGAGCCGAAATAGCTCATTTAACGTTCAGCTTAAATAATTAATTAAAGGTCTAATGTGTTGGTAATGTTCTCATCTAGTACATACAATACCTATAACGTACACTAAGAGATTTATTTTAATATAGTGTCTTGGCCGACAGTCACGGGTTCGATTACTGCCTTCGCTTCACATAGCGTTTTAATTTGGAGCTCAGGCATGTAGTTTTTTGGTGTGTGGCTCTGAGCATTTTATCTTTCAATGTAGGTATTTATTTGAAAAACTTATGTATATTGTTTCTAGCTAGTATGCGGGTTTAGTAGTATCCCGGTATACAGTCAATGATTATTATATTCTGAAGATGGTTGGAACTGTTATTGTTCAACCAGCCTGTTATCACGCTGCCTGGCAACAATCTATTCAATAACTTTACCACAAATTATTATTAGGTTGGATGCTGGAAATAGAATGTAAGCGTAGCGCCGGGATTCTAAGTGTATGGGTTGGATGAAGGCATCGACTATAAAACCTCGTAGTTGTATGGTCGATAGGTGACACACACTTTAACGGTCGGCATGAACAGGGCATCTGCCTCTACTAGGATGGTCGCGGGTTCGATTCCCGCCACGAATATATTTTTTCAGTGATGAGATAGATCATTTGTTGTATGCGTTTTTTATTTATATAAAACTAGCTGTACCGCGCGGTGTTACTCGCATTGTTTTTCGTTCCTTCGTCAAGTAGCTTTTATTCGTGACAAACATCTATCCATACAATTCTTTCCTCTTTATAATATTATATCAAATAATTAATTAATTTCGACCAATTTTGATTAGCATAAAAACGTCGTGAACATTTTTTTGGATAATTTCAAGGGGAATAATTCTTTAATACATAATATATTTTGTGTATCTTGAACCGTTTTCGCAGCGCACGCAACGGAAGCCCTCAAGGATGAATAATTTTCCCCGTTTTTTTTTCACATTTTGTATTATTTCTTCGCTCCTAATATTTGCATCGTGTTGTTGTATAGTCTAAAGCCTTCCTCGATAAATGGTCTATTCAACACAAAAATATTTTTTCAATTCGAACCAGTAGTTCTTGAGATTAGCGTTATCAAAGAAACAAACTCTTCAGATTTATAATATTAGTATAGTGAGCTATTTATGTAAGTTTATCAGTCGAACGCATAATACAGGGTATCCCAGTTTGGGGTCAGGTTATAAAAATGTCTCGGCATATTTATTATTTGCTTTCAATTTTCATTGGTAAATAACTTAACCCTTTCACTGACACATTCCGTTTGTCGACGTGGTAACAATAACACTTCAATTATCTTCGAGTGTCAGCAAATGTGTTAAAAATGTTTACCCTTTCTATTGTTAAAAAAAAATATATTATGCACCGAGGCCGGGGGCCTGGTCGTGCTGAACCTTCAAATACAGTAATGTGCCCGCATTTCTTAAGTAGGTAGGCATGTACATAAAGTTAGTGATAACTGCTGAAGGTCGCCGGAACGCAGGAAAACCTCTAGTTCGTTGTGTCAACATTTCAGAGGACTGAACAACAGACACATTAGTAGGTTTAATTTTTGTAATGGAAAAATTATATAACTTTCCGGGAAACTGTTTTGTTTTTCAGTTAAGAATTCTAGTTTACTAGTCGGTACGTACCTACTTAAAAGATGTAGTGCATGAAGCTGCAACTACGTGTTATTCTTTACCGTTTGTAATGTAATGTTTTCACGTTTCATTAAAATTATTAAGACCGTACATAGAAATCGTTAATTATGATGAAATATATTATATATTATAATTATATTTGCAAACAAGATAGGGAATGCATTTTAAAAGCAATATTCAACCCAGAGGAACTCACCCGTTCTCCATTGAGGTGATTGAGTATAGCACTGAGTTCCTCCAAGTTCAGTAATTTCGGACGTAACCCAATATAAACATGTTCTGATTTCTCTTTAAGGACTAGTTTTCAGGAGTACCGGTGTGATTTCATCGTCATCGCACGACTTCTTTAGACGTCTGTGACGAACGCGGTATTGTGTGTTCAAAAAGCGGATGGTCTGAATGGAATAATGAGCCTGAGTTTTTGTATGAATGTGTCCGCAGGTGTCCCCGGGCACCACATACTACCTGCACAACCAGGGCTACCCGGGCTCCTACGCCGTCGGCTCGCGATGCCGCTGGATCGCCGTCTGCCCCAACGGCTACAACTGTAAGCTGTTCTGCTCTGAAATCAACTTGCCCGACGTGAGTTTACCTAATTTCACTTTTATTTTACGAGTAGGTAATTATTTACATTAGAGCCTACATGATTTTAATGAGTTAAAAAGCTTAAGAGATATGCCTTAACCGAGACAAGTGAATATTCTTTATCTCTGTGGGAGACCGGCGTGACGCTTACGAAAATGGACATTATATGGACATTAGGTAACTATTCAAGTCGCGGGTGAATAGGTACCTAATGAACAAGTGTGCTCCATCGTAGACCACATCGCTACTAAACATCCGGCAGGATGGTGGTAAAACTCTTGTTCTTAAAGATAAAAAAGACTGTCATTGAATACGCTACGATTTTTTCTACGCTACAGTCTTACAAATACAAATTCCAGAGCCCGCAATGTTCGGGCGACCGACTGCTGCTGTCCAAGAGCGGCGACCCGACGCTGACCGGCGCCGACAAGTACTGCGGGAAAGGCTCGCTCTCTGCACTCTCCACGGGGAATACACTTAGTTTAGGTCAGTACTTATCTAGCTGTACGTAAATAATGTCCTGGATCGGAGGGGCTCTGCAGGGACTCCGACCTTTTAATTATACTCCTACGGAAAGGCTTATGCGAGATTTGGCCAAATTACACTTGCCAAGTCTTGAGGATCTTAAAAACGACGAATTAATATTGTTCACTCATCGTTCACGTGTGTACGTCAGTTAGATTATTTTAGGCGCTTTGTGTGTTGTTTACCAGTGACGTATAATTAATTATTGTTACGTTTCACCGCGAACTAACCAATCATTAACCTCAAATCAAGATAATTGATCCCTTTAGAATTGATCGGATCAACAGTCGTTTAACAATGTGAAAAACAGTGACTATTTAATTCAAATATTTTTTCTGCTTTCTTACAAAAAGCTTTCCAGATGGCTCTCTTTTTACGTAGTCTTTTATTGGATCTGGGGGATTGGAAACACAAACCCCCTATTCAAGCTAATTTCAATTCGTTTCTCAAATCATCTGGCCACCTGGAAGAGAAAAAGAGTTTGACACCATGTAATACAAACTAAACTAACCTTCAGCGTTACAGGTTGCTCTCTTTACGTACTCTTTTATTTCTGTTGACAAACGTCACGGTAATAGCATAAGAACCTAAATTAAAGAGATATTGACTGTGCTTTGTAAGTGTTTAAGACTTATTGTGTTCCCAGGTCTGATCTCAACGCAAAACAGTCCGGGCGGACGCTTTCTGTGCCAGCTGACGGCGCAGGTCGCCCCGACGCCGCCCACGCCCACCTGCACGTGTGGCTACAAGAATGCTGTTAGTACTTGCCTCCCTTTTTAAGGGCGTAAACAGAAAGACAGCTGGTAATAGTAATAGTACCTATACCTAATTGAGTACACCCAATTGTAAATCACATGAACATTCTTTTATGTTTACGCTCTTACTGTGGAAGTATTGTATATTGATTGGGGAGGCTAAACAGATGACCGCCATCTGTTGGCAATAATTGTAAACGCGTTGTCACCAACAGAACCGCATAGTGGGCGGCACGGAGACGGAGATGAGCGAGTACCCGATGATGGCGGCGCTGGTGGACCGCACGCGCGGCTCCGTCACGTGCGGCGCCGCCATCATCGCGCCGCACTACCTCGTCACGGCCGCGCACTGCTTCGCCTCCAAGCAGTCCGTCTCCGATTTGGAAGTCGTCGTCGGCGCTCACGATATCAATAATGGTACCTACTCAATCAGTTTTATCTACTTACTTTCTTGTTGGTTGAGGGTAGTGTCAGATAGGTTGGGGGAGACTGGTGTTAAGAACGTTTACCTACCTAATTTTCTCCTTACACTGACAAATAATACAATATGACCCAAGTTATTTGCGCACGTATGGGCGTTTAAGATTGACAAAAACAGCATCTTAATAGAAAACTCGCTATATAGGTTACTAGACCTACCCACAGAAACATACGCGTATTTAGTTGCCAAAAAATACTAGCTAGCGTTAAGTCGTCTCACAAATTCTCTAACACTGATTATCTGTCAATTTACAGTCGACTCTCCAGCTACAAGAAGTTACGCCATAAGAGATTACCTGGTACATCCGCGGTTCGACATGTAAGTACATACCTACTTTCCTGAAAAAAACATATTTTCTTCTACACATAATTTATTTTATCTTAATCGGGGTTGGTGATCGCGATCGTTTTAGAACTTATACAAAGGTACTTGGGGCAATAAGTTTGAGTAACCCTGGTTTAATCTATAATAGCTTGAAGCTTCTACGCACTACGTACATGCTGCAAACTACAGAATGCATTTGAAAGTTAGCTTATTAATACATTTCGTGATTTCAGCAACAAAGGCTTCGACTATGACCTAGCGCTGATTCAGACGGCGCAGGACATACAGTTCGGGCCGGCCGTGGGGCCCGTCTGTCTGCCCTTCAAGTACTACGGGAACAGCTTCGCCGGAGAGAATGTCACGCTCTTGGGTCAGTTGGTTTTAAACCGTCTACACACTTGCAATAGTAAATCTGGATAGAGGGAGGCACCTCCCTCTAGTTGTGCTGCAAATTTTCGCAACAATGACAAATACAAATAAACGTATAGTGTAGATGTAACACATTGAAACTATAAACAGACATTATCTGTCGTGGACGGGTAATGTAGGTAATATTAAACATAACACAGTCGCACTCGCGCACAAATGAATCCGGCGTATCGTTATCTGTAAACATGCAATTTGTAAAATGGGAGTCCTCATTAATTATTAATTATATTTTATGAATACAGAATATGTGAATATGTTTTATAGCAGCAGTAGATTTCTACTGCGCACGGTTCATGAGGTACAGCCTGGTGACAGACAGAAGTAAAGACATCGGACTCGTAATAGGGTCTCGTTTTACCGTTTCGGGTACGGACTGCGGTACCCTTCAAACGACGCCTTACAAAATAATGAATCAATTTATTCAATAATGATAAACTCTAAATTAAAATAACAAAGTACGAATGAAAACAATTAAAAACAGAAATGTATGTGTATGAAACAATAGGCTAAAGTAGTCATTCTGATACATCCTAGCTAGGTTAGTAAATGCCCTGTGTTAAGGAGTGTCATACTAAACGAGTTTACAGTCTTCGTACATAACAAGGAAATTTAGGAAAATGAGGAGAACATAACAAATAGAAACTTTAAAAAATTAAAAAGAAGACGTCGTTGTGTAAATGTGTAAAGACATGTCTTGTGTAGTGTGTTTTGTGTGTAGTGTTGCAGAGAACTGACAGAAGATCACTGGCATGATGACGAAAACAGTTCAGTTTCGTCTCTTCTTCTTCTTTTTCTTGGCTCTCTATGTGTCAGCTTTAAGCCGACAATTCCCTGCACAAACAATGTTAGTTCTCTTTCTGTGTTCAAGGTTATAGTACTAGTCCCATAGTAAGATCGTCAATAGTCAAAGTCGTGTCAAAACACATTAAAACGTGAGGGTGGACCATCACATTTCAATGCTGCGTGGAACATTATACGGGAATAACAAATTGATCAAATAGGAGTCCTCTCCTTTACTTCTCACTCTCACAACATTATTTTTCATCACCAGCACATTATTACACTAAATCCACCACATTAACACAATAATTGCAGCGAAAAAATAATTTTGAAAATGAGAAATAAACAACGCCATTTGCATATCATCGCTTCCCGTCACAAAGTCCAAAAGAAAATTCCCCATTAAATTTAAAAAAAATCTTAAACGTCAGTTTTCTATTTCTTGTCAAGCTGCAGGCCTAGCACGCGCGTCAAGAAAGATATGACATAGATCAAATACGCGCACTGATTGGCTGCTATGTCACGCTTCGTGCGACTCAGCTAGTTTCAACAAATCGCAGCGGGTTATTTGTCTTGTCACTTATTTCTTGGAGCGCTGTGCTAGGGGGGCTGTTTGACAGTTCACTCAATCTGCATGACCATCAGTTTAGAGTGCACGGTAGACTCCTGTATGTTTGGGAACACGCAACCTCTGGCTGCCAGGTCGTCGTAGCTCATCTGAAACACAGTGACGAAGCCGGCCTTCTCAGCTGCAACTTGGGACGCAGCCGCTGTAAACACCGTTGCAGTTACCTTGATGCTGAGCGCTTTGCAGATTGGTATACTGTGAAAAAAGAGA
>SJJU01019663.1:0-18194 GCA_012932125.1 Conopomorpha cramerella
TTTTTCTTACTGTCTACTAGATGTGTCTTTTTTCCACTGGGTCTGTCTAAGCACAACCAAATAAGAATTAGCGGCCCAGCTACTCCGGAGTTATTCGGTTACCAACACATTTTGCGATTCATTTTTATATTATAGAAGATTTATTCTTATTTCTTTTCACAGTACGGTTTATTATGATTTGAAAATTAAAACTTCATTGTCTAATGTTTAACCTATAATATAACTAAGTACATAATGTTACTATCAGTTGTATGTTGTATATCATCTTCAGCCCATATTTTTTTACCCACCGCCTAACATAGGCCCCTCCAATTGCTCGCCACTGTGATCTGTTTTCTGCCATCCATCTTACGCATTATTGGCATTTCATCTACAATGCTAAATAAATTATTTATTTATTTTTATTAAACATACTAAAACAACAATGACAACATCTTATCTTCCAGATAGTCGAAAAGCAGACGGAAAACGATGTATGCACACAATATACTACTCTAGCCTACTCCATTCCACCTGCTCTACATTTAAAAGAAACATATTTCGGCATTCCTTTGTTCTACATTTTTTATATTAAAATGAAGATTTCATTCAGCCCTCGGCGAAAATTTACTTGACTATAATAACAACGTAACAACAATCTGAGGTAGCTGCGGAACAAAACACGGAATTATTATAAGAAAATTTATAACGCCAGTTGGACTTAATTGTATTTGATTGTGATTCATTACCGGTAGAGATTTATGGCTACAAAATTTCGTTCCCCGAGGCTAATTTGGCCAAAATTAAAGGAATGTAGACAGACACTTTGTTGACGGGTAGCTTTTTCAAGTGCATAGAGATTTGAATGAATATAAGTGTTAAGGTCACAGGTCCACCGCCGAAATTAAAGATGAGACGTTTGTATCGAAAAGATATATTAACACATTACAGTAAAAGGAATAAAATAGAAAGATAAAACGAAAAACCAAACACTAAAAAAATATAACACAACAGTGACAACTTATGTCAAATTCAAAATATATACAAAAGGCACGTGGGTATGGAAAATGAGCCTACAGCCAACAATAAGTATCAGAAATAATGTTTACTGGCTATATACATCGGTTTATTCCATTCCCATGAGATATATGAGATCAAATATACTGTATACCTACTAATATTACAAACAGAATGTGTATTTTTGTATGGATGTTTGTAACGAATAAACTCAAAAACTACGGGATGTATTTCCATAATTCTTTCACCGTTGGAAAGCTTCCACTATCCTGGGGTGACACAGATGGCATGATATCCCAATATTCCTACGGGATTGAAAAATAAAACTTCTCCGAAAAAAGCTTTAGCTAAATAGACTTCATATATATGTAGTTAAGGTTACTCTTCGAGGTCCGGCTACTCCTCATCCTAAACTATGGGGATGAAATCGCGGCTCGTCCACTATACCTATTTATAAATAAATAAAATAATACACTTCACGCCTTTTAATCCCAAAGCGGGGATTCCTATTTATAAACCACAAAATATTAATGAAAAAAGAAACCACCCTCACATCATTTAGTGAGAATACCCCTAATATTTGACATAGAACACACCGCATAGATACCTAGTACAAAACCGCCGAGTCATCTAAAACGTCAACGGAGATTAGCTATTGTGTTCCACATTACAGCTTATCAACGCCCCCATTTCGCCGCGCGCTTTTTCTTTTATTTGTACTCCAAAAGTATTATATAATTGGCTGAAAACCGTGAGCGTGAGCCGGTGATTTGGTTGTGATTGACAGCTGTCAATATTGATTGAGGCCGGGCGGCCAGGTGGCGCGTGCGCTTCTTCTAAGTTTTATTGCATCTGCAATGGGAATGTGTGTGTTATTTTCATGTGTGTTTGTTGTAGGGTATCGTTTTTTCTCATAGTAGTAATTGTGGGATAGAAAACTCCAAAAAAATTTTGAGTTGTTTTATTTTTCTTTCTGAGACATCACGCGTTGGCAGTAAATCGGGTAGGCAGTAATCCTCAAGGATTGACACCTATGTATAGGTAACTTGTCTTTACGAAATACAGGTTACCTAACCTATCTACTCACCCACAAAACACAGGACCTTCGTTAGCCTCTGTCGTGACAACAAAAAAAGATCTAGCAATAACTCTATTATTAGGTCGGCAAGCCAAAATACAGGTAGGCAGTGTCTTTTTGTCTATATCTGTGCACGCCACTGCTCGTCATAGACTGCTATGACAAACACTCACTTACGTTCCTTCTCAAATACTTAATTCCACTTCATGCCTATCACATCTCTAATCCTACGCAGTATCTATAATCCGAGGAAATTTACTATCATCTATCCCCAAAATAGGATAAAATTTACTATAGTTTGATATTTTTTTCGAAATATGTATTAATTTCATATCTATTATATCGACATAAATAGAATTCACTCCTATAGATCGTAATATTATGAACGCGAAAGTTGCAAAAAGCAATGAAAACCAAACAATAATATTAATGTACTAAACAAACAACAAAAAAACTCTATTTTAACTAGCCATTTCTTTACTTTGTCTCTCTTTTAAAATTGACTCGTTCCTAACTCGTGTCCACAATGGACAATATCATGTTGGACATGTTTTGAACTCGTCTCTTTGAATCATGCGTCATCTAACATTCACTTAAACATAAGAAGTTTTACTTGAAACGAATTAGGAAGGAATCAGGTTAGGACGGAGACAAGTTTAAGAGACAAGTAAGAAACTAGCAAGTTAAAAAAGAGACGAGCTGGGAAAGTGAGAAGATTAAGAAAATATCGAAGTCGTCCGGAGGGCAATAATATTATAGTTTACAATTTACCTACATAAGTCGGCATAACACATAGGTCATATTTTGTCCCAAAGGAACGTTCCCACGGGAACGGGATAAACTGACAACGCGGCAGTACATCTTATTACACAATAAATGCCTCAGCTCGTCACTAAAGCATTCGAGTCGTAAATATTACAAAATATAAACATAAAGCAAACTTCGGATTCTATCAAAAAAAACAACCTTTGTTTACAAAAGTCTTTTTAAGCTGTTTATTCTTAATTATTAATCCTTAAAAGGGATAAGCTAATACATATTGACAAAAATAGCAGGGGACCGGAAACCGTGTAGGCTTTTAAAAAGTCAGTACCAAAAAATCCACAATCAAGTACTTACTTTATTCACAGCTTACTCCACGCACAAAAAGCTAACTTCATAAAAAATATGAAGTAAGCTTTTTTATTTGTATAACGGTAGTACTACTTTTGTTGTAGTCTGAAAAAAAACGCGATACTGTTACTTACTTTTAATTGACTAGACCTGGGCCCCGTACTGTGAGGTTTTATAGTAATCTTGTTCTCGCTGTGTGAAAGGGATAGCGCTAGACGGGTAGTATAACAATGTCACTGTCACACAGCGTACAACATATTACTTTAAGCCTCATAGTACGGGGCTTCGCTGTGATAGTTAGCAATGCTTAGGTTTGGCTGAAAACCGCCAGCGCGAGCCGGCGATTTGGATATGATTGACAGCTGTCAATTTTGATTGAGGGAGTGCGGACTAGTGGCGCGTGCGCTACTTCTAAGTTTATTGCATCGGCAGAACAGGTGGGAGGAAAAAATATACATATGTATGGTCGGCGAAAAAAGTCATATTATATCGAATAGAAACACAAAATATCTCCGGTTTCGAGTAGGTACTTTTGATGCCACCTTCCGCTATCCTTCATCTGTCCTCTTTAATATACTCAAACCAAAGGAGACAAAATTAATGTTGGTGCTAATATTGGATGAGTATTGACAAAATGTGATCATCATATCGTATCATTAGTAAATATTTCGCCTCAATTATTAAAACTGCTGCCCGATGACACTATTCCGCGCGGACGGAGTTGCGGGCACAGCACAGCTTCAAATAAAAGAGGAAACTATTAGATATCCAAATCGGTTTTCCCAGTTAAAAGTTTTGAGGTAAAATGAAAAAAAAACCTACGAATAGAGAATCTTTTCAATTTTTTTTAAATCTGTTAAAAACAGAGTGAGAGTTCCACAACTTATCTATAACTTTCATTGGAAACGGAGTTGGAAATTGATCTCTATTTATTAGTTACAACAGTGAAATAGAGTTACAGAAAGTAAGTAGCACCAGTGATGGAAAAGATTAGGAGTAACAGAATGAGATGGCGTGGACATGTCATAAGGAGGAATGAAAACCAAATAACAAGGAAAGTGATGAGTATGAATATGGCTGGATACAAGGGAAGAGGGAGACCAAACAAGGTACGGATGGACTGTGTAAAAACTTATATGAGTGTGAAAGGTGTAACTGCAAAGATGACGAATGACAGCCATTTGTCGTTTGAGGCGTGAAAGGGTTGGAGGGAGGGTTGAAGGCTCTGTCAATACCATGTCAAAAGATAGAGAAGCATAATATTATAATTGTAATAAAATTGATATCTTAAAATCTGCCAACATCTGCGTAGCAGTGCATAGTAATTATAAGATATATAATTTCTCTAGGTTTTTTTTCAAATTTGAAGATAGGGTAAGGTTAATACACCCAGAAAAAATTAAAGCATGAATTCTTAAATATGGTAACCATCAAAGCTATTAAAACAAAATTATAATTGTTCCGTTTAATTGCATATAATAATGCGCACCCAAACACTTCAGATCCGTATTCAAGAGCTTTAGTTCTCCTGTCACTTTACTCTCAATATGATTGACATGTAGTTGTAAGAAACGCACACACTCATTTAAAGGAATAAGATCTCTATGTAAGAGAACAATAGGGTGCAATATTGAATTCACTATGTACGTTCTTTACGGAGTGCCATCACCGACATGTCAAACAGAATGATTGAAAAATATCACGGTCTTGATATTTTTTGGTAGGCGTGGCGAATTGGGAGAAATTATAACAATTTGTTTTTTTTTGTGCCGACAGAAGAAATACTCCTGTAGGTTTAACCTGATGGACGTCATGATTGCGACTAAAGTTGTAATTAAATAGTATTATCGGAGATAGGTACTGCACCTGCATTGAGAAAAAAAAATAGAAAACCTTGCGTACAACATGTTAATACAAAAAAAAATGTGTTGGTAAGGTAATACGCTTATCTAAGTTTCGTCAAACCGCAGAAATGTGACTAAATAAAACGTTATTTTCATTGATGTATTTCGGCTAACAAAGCGCATTTCGGCATGTATTTCGTGTTATGATGTCGGGAGCAATGAGACACGTGTTATTGGTTCAACTGATGGTTTATTAGTCCCTAAAGTTGTGCAGTCACAAAGTATATATGGAAGGTGCGCTGCACACTACACCTTCCCCCTTTTTTATTATTTTTTTAAATGTAAGTAACGGTTTACTACCTACTAATATATTAAGTAATTCTGTATTTTAACAAAACGCTTGTGGCCGCCTAACACGTAATAGAGCGTCTTGACAGCTAAAAACCAACACAAACGATTTATTGCTCTGCAAAAGCTCTTTTCCAGACACACTCACTAAAACCAACTAATATTGTGACATCAAAATACAAAATAGACGTGTCAAAAACAAAAGATCAAAACGACTCCGGCGCAGCGCTTCAAGAAAGAAAAGGCAAGACATATAACACGCTGCGATTTGTTGAAACCAGCGAAGTCGCACTAAGCGTGACATAAGACAGACAGATAGTATTTGTACA
The DNA here is from genome assembly GCA_012932125.1 of Conopomorpha cramerella. NCBI lineage: Eukaryota > Metazoa > Arthropoda > Insecta > Lepidoptera > Gracillariidae > Conopomorpha > Conopomorpha cramerella. The sequence continues at coordinate 5,709 of SJJU01019663.1, forward strand.
TAGTCTTGTCGTACTTAACATGAATGGTAGGGCTTCAGAATTCAGGGGCCCTACCATGAAGTCTTCAACATAATATAGCCTAAAAATGTTAATATTTATTTAATTATTGAGTTGTTGTTACATTTTGTGACAGAGGCGCCTAAAGCAAAAGGCGTCTTAAGGTACAACAGGAGCTATCGGGATATGAAGAAAAATCATATGTCTTCAGATAATTTTCAAGGGAATGTGCGCTTAATTGCTGACTGTGATTCAGGATAGCTTAAGGATCATTATACCACAGCCAAGCCAAGAATTGTGCCTAAAATATAATAAGAACTGTCAGGCTAAAATTAACCTAGAAGACATCATATTTTCAAATCTTATGTCCACCCCATTAGTGAAAAAGTAAGAGACTGTGTATGTATGCATGTGTGTATTGTTTTTTCTGTCGCAGTATTAGCCTTACATATCTTTTATTTCCGTGCATAAATCTGTTTCTAAACCTATTCATACAAACACCTTGAAGTCACAGTAAGTAGGTGATAAGAACCAACCTTCAAACTAAGGGTGGTAGCACATTTTCATAGCCGACCGTACCATCTACCTACAATACGAAACAATTAAATTCCTCTTAAAGTAATTGTTTACAAACTGCGTTTTATTCATGACGTATGTCAAACACAAAAAAGTCACTGAAATTTTGAATCCTTGTCTTTTTAATATTGGCAAAAAAAAAACTCCTCCTGAACTCAGGTAAGCGGTCGATGGAACTTAAACAACCGGTGCAAAAACAACCACCGTATAATTATAGAAGACGAAATCCGAAGCATAAACCTAAACCTATTATTAAATATTGTTCACTTTGTGTCCAAATGCGGTTATAATAGTTCAACCGCTCCTCGGACTAGAAGATCATAATTTCGAAGACAGGAAAGTATAGTTCTCAGTAGATTTTATGCAGTTTGCGGTTGCATTTAATGCGAATACGTGCCTTCCCGTTCACAAAATGGCATTTATTTTCGGTTAGTCAAAAAAAAACGGAAGATTTTATTACAGTAATGATGGGCTTTGTGACAACATTATAGCCGAGATAAATCATCAGCAAATACTTACTTGTCAGAGCAGTGACAATCAAAATGGCGGATGAATTCTGCAAAGTTATTAAACGGAATGCATTCCGTTTAAATATTTGACAGTTAACCCTTAAACTCGCAATGTGGTTTTTAAACCACAATGGGTTTATGTGCATGTATATACAAAACGTTGATTCAAAATTTTTTATCGATGTAGACTGAGAAGAAGATTCTATGAAATTCTGGACACACTAGATAGTAGAACAATACCATGTAAACACACTAGATAGCATGCAATTTAAATCACGCTTCGAATAAGTACAGGGTATAATATGTTCACTTTAAAAAAAATATCTTTAAGGGGTAATAAGGAGAATAGTATGAAACTTTGGTAGAAAATTAATAATTTGTCAGGACATTTTCACAAACCGTCACCTGACCACAAAATAGGACAATCCAGTATTATACCAGGCTTGACCACTAGTCCAATATATGTCACGTATGACTTTGAAACAAATAGTAACGAGAGAGGGATCAGTTAAAAAAGTATGGTTGATTTCTACTGACAAGCAATTATAAGTATTGAAGTAGTGAATGGTAAACAGAAATTACAAATCAATACATAGTATAAATAAAACAAAGTCGCCTCCCGCTACAGACAGCGGATAGGGACAGATCCCTATGTTTGCTTAGATCTTTAAAACTGTCATGAGACTCTTCAACGCGTCCCGTACATGTTTCCGAGTGTCAATTGACCGCGGAACGGAATTCTTAAACGCGTTATTTATTTATAATTTTGTTCGAATGTATTCAAGTACAATGAACGTTTCACCAAACGAACGTTTAGTTTTACTGGACATTTCCGAATCAACCTTTCATCTCATCTAATCAACCTAACCAAGCCACTGCCTAACCCATCGCGGTAAATCGTAGAAATTTATTTGTAAAGTAATTATATAAAATACGTAATTGGGGAAAAATATTTGTATATTAATGATTTCTACAGTGATCTTATAATTTAATTGTGAATGTACATTTATTTGGTATAGTTTAACGCGAAAAGTACTCATTAGATTTTGAGGAAACTTGGTTGGGATATAATAATGCTTTGAAAAAGGAAGAGCAAAAAGTTTTACTAACTCTATTGCAATAAATTGAAAATCGTACATAATAAATTGCGGAGTGATTCATCACCTAAAGTGTTTATTATACCTAGATGATTTTCTGGCTTCCATAGTCATCTGATGCTGCGAAGTGTGGTCAAACTAATTTGGCAACATTGCATAGACAATTAGAAAGCAATGTAGCGCCAAAACCTTATCTCATTAAGTTAAAAACCGGTTTCCAACCACAAAACATATTAAACGCAGTATTAATATTTGCACGGCCCGTTTCCAGTAAGCAATGACTAATTTGTAGGCGCCACTGTACCTTCATTCATTTCGTCTAGAAAAAATCAACAGACGAATTCGTACTCAACAGTGAACGGAATAAGGTTCCCTTTACAGTGTGTTACGTTGTCTTTCATAACCGCGAACTAATCAAACAAAGGCCATCATTACTATGTCATTTTTGTGAAAATTATAGCGTTTCTGTGTCGGGGCTAAGGTTATGGGAACCGAAAGGTTCAAAATTTGGATCAATTTGTTGTGCCTTCGCGAACTTTACTTTATTCATTGGACTGTTCTCGGAAATTCAGTTCAATCTGCGAATCTGCGGCACTTGTGAAGAAGGTAATCCGCACCAACCTACTTAATACTTGGATTCTAATACGGATTTAGAATTTCTGAGTATAAAGGTTCATCGATCCAAATTTAACGGTCAATAGGTAAGGCGTGGGAATAAAGTTCTGATCTGTTATATTGATGACTAACGGATAAAATGAACAGCGATTTCGAGTAATTTAACAATGTAACAAAAATCTATCGATCTAATTTTGATTAATCTAACAGTGTAACAAAAAATGATAATGTCATTGGGCAAGACAGAAGGGCAACAATAGATGTAGGACAAAGGAAAATATGTCAGGTGGAAAGTACCGCCGTAGTAAGTGATTGTCTCCACCTAACCTAATGACCATCAGACAGGCATGACGATGTGACATAAAATAATTTTTTCACTACTACTCTTACTACGTACTCTAAACTTCAGTGGCGTGCACTGACTTTTACGACAAGGTAGGCAATAATCCCAAGGATTGACTCCTATGTATAGGTAACTTTTCTTTACGAAATATACCTAGGTACCTCTACCTATCTACTCACAAAAAAAACAGTACTTCGTTAGTCTATGTCGTGAGTACAATAAAAATAGATCTATTATTAGGTCGGGTAGCCAAAATACTAAGTTAGGCAGTGTATTTTTGCCTCTATGGTGTGCACGCCACTAAACTTGTGTCTTCTAGGCTAATTACTACATAACACTGTTCGTGAAAAGTTTAAAGATCTGAATACAATATTTTGTATCACGCGTCACTAGGATGAACGAATCATAGGTACTGAGAGACGACTTCACGCCCTAGGCCTAAAAGTCTACCTGAAGATTATCGGTTTAATCCATTAACGCCTATTTTACATGGAGCCTTATTTTGGACTCCTATACTTAATAATAAAAATTAAAACCAATGAAAACGTAGGTATTCGTTTGGACGTTTTAAATTATAAAAATGTTTATTGAGGTGTTCTTTCCTCATTAGAAATTAAAAGTCCAACTTCAATTGGTTCAACTTTCACTTATTATCACCAAAACCCTTTACAATAAGTAGCCTAAGGCTCGTATTATGAATCTTGAACCAAGCACTACTCATATAAGTCTAATGGTAAGTGTCAAAAATAAACAAATGCACCTCAAGTATTGATTTTTCTTTCAGCATACCTACGGGCCACGAGCGGGACTGAAATGCTCAGATTTGTGAACGCGAGTCTACGTAGTAATTTTTTTATGAACTATGAGCAAGCGTATAACCACCATCCTGCCTGATGTTAAACAACGATGTGGTCTACGATGGAGTACACTTATTAGGCACCTATTTACAGATGAGTTGAAGATCTCGAGACTACACTGCGCAGGAAACACAGACTCCGGCAAGTGGCATGTGAAATTCGACCACACGCCGAGCGGTCAACAAACTTGTTATCTCTAAGCGTGTGCCATCAAGTATGACCACTGTCACCTATACGGTACTTAGACCAGCATTTTATCTGTCCAAGATGTTAAATGCCTCACGATTATCAAATAAATGTCCCCTCATATAAAATCACATTGATATACTATCTTCACTTTTTTACTTTGCGTCATCGGCCGTATTTCTTTTTTTTGTTGTAAACTAGAATTTTTTCGTCGCTATTCAAAAAGCTTTATATATGAATAAAGCATTTAATTTAATTCCCATTAATAGGATTGGTGTTTGTTTGACAAGTGTCTCTGCCTACCCTTCTTTTCAGTAAAGGCTACTAAAGTCTACTGCAAAAAGCGGGGTCGGTGAAGGCAAGTGCCTTATATATGCAAATATATATACGTAAATAGGTTTTATCACGATGTTTTCCTTCGCGGTATTGCGTTGCTATGAAAAAAGTAGCTTCAAGACTCTGCAAAGAAACTCATCTGTAGACATGTGGATAAAGAATATAGGAGACGATCGTACAATCTTTTAACAACAAGTTAAAGAACCCTATTTCATTCATACTTAGTTCCAAATGTTATGGGGAGGCCCTTGTCCAGCAGTGGACGTTATGTGCCTGATTATTATGTACAGATTTATATCCGCAATTAGTTAATTACTAAATTAAAACAGACCCTGATAAACCGTGCTACAGTCGTTTCTTTAAAAAGCAAGTCATTTTGCGCGAATTATCTCGAAGCTAATTTTTTTTTGCAATACAATACAGGCATGAAATGCTACATAAGATATATCCCGGAACGAAAGGGTCGGTGAATGGATTATTAATCGACCACTTATCACAAACACAAAAACAATTTGTCTATTCAAGCTCTAGTTTATCAGGGTAGAACAGAAACCTTAGAATCTTTCTAGAGACTCATTGTCTCCGAAGGATTTGTCCACGCCATTAATTTAGAGGTTATGAATGGTCATTCAAAGATGCCTTTACCATCGTCAAAACATCTTGCACTGATAAATCAGATACTAAACTCAATTAATTTACGGACGTAAAAAAATAGAAATCGAACCAGTTTGAAACATTTTTACAACAATATCGTGGACGATCCCCGGCACAGCTGTAACCATTTCATGTATCCTGAAAAAAAGGGAAAACCTCACTAGATGGTATCGAAGTTCCGCCCGACCTGCGCATGCGCATCACCTGCCCCGTGAACCACAACCCTAAGACATTATGCCTTCCCGCACGACTTCGCCTGAAGCTAAAACGCTTATTAGAGTCCCACAGCCTGCACCTGTGTGAATTTTCATAATATCTCTAATTAGAGGTTTGTAGACGCAGCACAACCTCCGAAACCCAACCTGAGAGGCTGCCCTCTAACTGCAGGGGCCATAAATTGTTCGACATTTGACCCCGCGGAGAAAATGTTTTTTTTTTTTTTTAGAAACTGTGGCCGCGAGCGCTGCGCTATTGGGTCCTGAATTTAGTGAAGCATTTTGGTGCTTAAATTTTTTTTCTTTCAAATTATTATCAAGTGTTCGTTTTGTGAGCACGATTTGAAAGTATCAATTTGCTTTGTAACTTGTAATGAGATGCTCATTTTATGCAAGACTCTTTTAATCAAATGCCAACTTTATTTTTTGGAATACCTTATGTAACTGCTATTGCCATGAACAGGAGGCTCCGACTTTGCTTGCAGACGACTTGTCATAATTCTTGTCACTTCCTATTTACTACGTTGCTGTTTCTAATGCATTATCATATTACACACTCGCTGCTTAGTAGGTACAAATTATTTAAAAAATCCAGTATTTCAATATGCATGTGTGTGTGTGTGTGGAAATGTACCTCAACACATACACACACAAACGCAATAGTGAGAGTTTACGTCTGAACGTACAATACAATTTACTGAGCAAATTACAATAGCACACTTTGCCGAAAGTGGTCGTACCATATACGATGTAATCGCCGCTGAATTCCCATTCAATCACTGCGGCATTATTTATCCCACATAAATCGTCAGTTGAAGCTTACACTGATGCCGGGTTCTTATAGTTGTATTTATAATCCGTGGGGATCGTCAACTGTGGCGAGTGCCTCGGGGCTCGCCGCCTGCCAGTGCTTTTCCCACGTGCACCGAATGTACGGATTGCGTGCGACCTCCTCCACCGGCGTCTCAGCACACTTGGAAACTTCATCAGCAGTAACACAAGCCTCGAGATTAACTCTTGGGACTTGATCTTTTAAATCACCAGTATATAAAAATATGTATGGGATATTTTTTTGACGCTGTGCGAGTGTGCGTGTTTTTTTTCGTCTCAGTTTTTGAGTATGGGTCGTGGTGTGATTTTTTTTTGTTTTTGGTTCGTGGCTGCTGAGGCGGCTCTACCGTTTGCTTTAGGCTAGATTTCGGTTCTCACCTTCCAGTGGCCTTACGATCGTGGGATTTTCTTCCTGAGATGAATGCTAACGATAAGGGAACTGGATGTTTTGTTACATTTTTTCATAATTATAATGATAATATGTTAATCTTCATTATTTTTGTTAGTTGATGTTTAAGTTCAGCAAGGAGTAGGAATTCGTAAGTGTTTTTTTTTTTGCTGTTGTTGTTTTTGATGATGTCGACGTTGAACATAATTTTGCCGCATGTAATAGCCTTATTCAGCGTAATGACGATGGTAAGCGAGCAGAGGCGATTACAAGCGTTTACCAAGTTATTTGGTAATCGAAGACCATGCGGTAATAAGGGAACATCGGCGGGAGAAATTCGAAGAATTTTTCGGAATTTCCGTTTCTTTTTACAGCAAAATAATGAAATTGGCATTAAGTTCCTATATTAATGTTATAACAAAAAAAATATTTGGGATATTTTTTTCTTAGTGCAGAGTGACTCGTATTTTAAATACCTTCAATTTCATTGCGAAATATTTCCAAAAAAAAGTAGCTAAAATGTGGATTATGCCCATGTTAAGCCTGGTGTATAAAAAAAAAACATCCAGCAATGTCTGCTCTCCCGGTAGTTATTTACATGGGCAGTTAATCACTATCGTTTTGCTGCCGAAAGCACTTACATGTTATATTTGGTGATAAAAAGCCACGGATATTATTGCAAAAAAAAAACGCTTATCGAAAATTTCATTTCATTCATGGCCACACCACCACTTAGACATTAGTGAAACGGCCGCGCCGACCGATCAAACCGCTAACAGCTAGACCGACGAACCCTCCCAGAAACCATTACTAGTCACGCGCCCCAGATCCACCCCGTCGGCCCCGATTACCTCACCACCAATTAGGAACAATTTTCAAAAGGCCCGTGTTGTCCTAAAGATCATTCCGGTAATTAAACAAATAGGGTCAAAAAGGCACCGCTCGGGGCGCCACGGGGCGTTACCGGCGCGCGACTCCGCGTCGCCGATGGCTCACCCACCACCATTATACTCTTAATCTAATTATTGAATTCATACAATGTTGTGTTTACATTTTTTTTCATGATCCACCTCACTATAGTTAAGGAGCGGCCGCGTAAGCGCTAAATGCTACGTTTAGGGTAATATATCATAAGGCAACCGCGTCACTGGTGCGCCAGAGGGTATTTTCTCACGGTGGGCACGGAGATTTTTTTTTTAGGGCACAGAGGTTCTGCTTAGGCACCGGTGGGGATATTAAAGCGGTCTCATCAGGGATTATTACAAGGTATCGTTTGGGTGTCTGCCTCCAGATGATTGTCACGATTTTATTGCATTCCTCCTTAGGTAGGAGGCACATGGGGATTTTTTTTTCAACGATCAACAATGTTTATCGGCAAATTGGAATAGAGATGAACGCTATGATTTTCTGTCATTGATGTTACGTCGTATATAATTATATCGATAGGTCAATTATTACTGTTGGGATAGTTCACTGTTTTGACAGGTAGTTTATAATAGATAGGTACATACAATGCATAGACTCACGTCACTAGTGAGATTAGACATACATTTTGAAACGTGATGTTATTCGACAGCCACAATTTGACAGACAGTTTCTAATAAAAACAATCTGTCAAAGATAGTGGGAAACGAAAGAGATACAACTACTTTATTCTATGATAATCATTCTTCCGACTCGCTCTTTTGTGAGACTTAGATGGAAAATTAGGCGGTTTAGTATGCAACGTATCTCTAAAGAAATGCTACAGCGTATTTGTACGTACTGAAGCAGCCTCAATGGCATATAATAAATTGTTTTATCATGAAATGTTTATTATTAGGTACATTACCTTTTTACTACATCACTGACTTCAAAAAGAGAATTACCATGTAGAGGTATATAACCATAGAAAAGCTATTACCCACCTTCAAATAATTCGCCTTTTGCAATTTTTCCATTGTAATTTCTTATATTTGTAATGTACAGTGTGCAAGAGTATATTAATGCATATTCATGTTCGTGTTTTTTGATAACTCAAACAGAATCATAGAAAAAAAGCATAAAGTGACTATATATTAGCAAAAGGTTTATCTTAAACTTATTCCCTTTAACCCCGCAAATGTAAAGCTTACGCTACCCACGATTGTACTAATCCATCATGCTCGGTAACGACCTTTATGCAAAATAACGCACATGGTCAAAGATGCGTCTCTTCATATACCACCATCCAGTTTGTCATGAAGCCACAGTGCAATGTAGTTTGCAAGAGAGACGGTTCCAGTTATATTGGACATGCGAGGTTTGAAATATTCAAGTATGGAACCGAGATGTCTTCTCATAGATATCTGTATAGAGCTGTTACAGTAAAAAAATATATTTTACATGCAGACCGCATCTGTTGTATTGTCAATATGCATTGTTAACAGCGTTTCCTATATGTAAGTAGACACTTTCCCCCTTTTTACCCCCTTAGGGGTTGATTTTGAAAAATCCTTTCCTATCTCACGTAAACATCATAAAAGTAACCCCTGTGCAAAATTTCAGCTTTCTGAGGTCAAGGGTTTTGGCTAGGTGTTGATGAGTCAGTGATGAATGAATGATGAATCAGTATATAACAATGCATTAAAAATAGTAGCTAACCCAACGTTAAGCGGACCCACTACATAACGCTGTTATACAGATTGATATCAACATGATTAGTATGACCTAACCACACGGCTAACAGCCCCTGCATTGTTTATGACATTTTACTTACCCGAAGGACTGCCTTTCAGATTCTAAGCTTTTTATCAAAATCAAAATCCATGCAATTTGTTAAATCAAATGGGTCCTGAATAAGTAATGGGATTGAACTACAAGAGTCATGGAGCTGTGTGAGATGGTTTATTTACACACATACATTGACGTCTGTAATCCCCAAGAGAGGGTGGATAGATCCTTAGGATCACAAGGACCCTTCGGCCACATTGGCAAAATGAGGAGTTAATATAATAATAATGTCGGTTCAGTTAGTTACAAGTTGCTAGCTCATAGCCTGAAACCTAAATATCCACTTCCCAGGTGGCTCAGAAGGGCACTTGATGGATTCCATTTAATCCCAGATCAACACGGGATTCTGAAAAATTGTCAGAATATCAAAATCTATGCAATTTCTTAGGTAAAATTCCCGAATAAGTAATGGTATTGAACCGCAAAAACAGTTATCGCAAAAATCTGAATATTGATTTTATTGGCCACGGGTTTTTTCCTAACGTAAGGTTTTCATTCTAAATATTACTAAGTATTATTTAATTTAATTGTTGTTATATCGAAGAATAAAAAAATGCGCAATGCTTTGCATGGGTGACGGCATGTGGTACATCGACTAGATCACTGATGGTCTGACGAAACGTAATGGTACTCGATATATTAATATAGATGATGTAAATGGCTTCTTCGTCAGGAACTTTCCAAGCTGATATTCGTAGTCTCTCCTAGAGAAATTGTTTGTGTGTGTTAGTGTTCCGAAGTTCGTAAGAAAATTACTTTAAAGAATAAATACTCAACTTCAAGATTTCTCATGGATACCCTTGTCGAAACTGAACCAAAAGTTAATGGGACAAAACGCGAACAAAACCTTGTCAAAAATCAAAGATTATGACTGAGTGAACCGAAAAAAAAATACCGACGAATTGAGAACCTCCTCCGGTTAATATTTACAACGTCGGAAAGTAAAAGGCCGTTGTAACAGCTCTATACAAATATCGTTCTAAGTTTTATGATACCATTTCGTAATTTATACCGCGGGTCGGATCATTATTTACTGTTTTGCCCGAGGACACGCCGGGTCAAGAGTTGCCACTACAAAAAATCATCATTAAACCAGAGATTTTAATGGACCAACTCGTAATGCAAAGAAGCATTGTACTCACTTGGACGAAATGAGTTGTGCTATTCCGGAATTCCAAAGGAAATCGTTCGAATTCCACTGGTTTAAAATGACTACTTTGACAATTTTCAATGACCTCATAACAACGAGGCCTTAGTTTGTGATACAGTTACGCTGAGTTGCAGAAAGGAGTTTTAATTAGAAGTTGATGTTATTTTTTTTACAGACCAAGATCATACTGCGGTACCGTAGATGCTAGAGAACTTATTTTGTGCTCTCTAGAAGAAAAAATCACTATCATGTTGCATTTTGTACCCTTACCACTGTTCTTTCTTATTTTCATCTTACTCACGTCTCATTTACATGTACACAAATTTTCGTAGCTGCACTCCAGTTTTCAGTACTTTTCACACCACCTTCCGTCAGGACGTCACCGGTTTGGTGGACGTATGATAAAATTTTGTTGGCACCTGTCTCAAACTCACCCTGCCACTTACGTCACCCATGTAAATACAATACACTTCACTTCACGCCTTTTGATTCCAAAGCGGGGTAGGCAGAGGCACTAATGCAAATGCGTATTTAACTCAACGTGACAGGGGGTGAGCCTATCACCGTTATAGGGTTCACACACCTTGTGGAGTGCGGGTTTCATCACGATGTTGTCCTTCAACGTACCAGCGTTGCGTTGCGTACATAGGCTCTGAAAAAAAGTCCCATTGGTACATGTCCAGTAGCCGGACCCGAAACCCGCGACCTCCCGGTTACAAGTCAAGTATCCGACCAACTGGACAATACAATACACATTATTTTATTACGAAAATTAACCAACAAACACATTTTACGCATCGCAACTCGCAAGATTCAGATGCATTGACTCTTCCATCACGACATCACTTCGATTCGATTCTGGAGCGACCTTTACGCACCCAGTTCCTTTCTTACATGTAAAATATATTACGCCTTCAATCTGCGGGCTATATGGCTAATATAGCTATACTAGTGAAAACCATGTGATTTTATATAAACATAACGCCTCTCTTCCAGAGGGAGAGGCAGATATTACACATGTTCATTTGTCATGTCCTGACATACCCCTTTCGCTTCACCTACATTCACACATCTTATCATTAGGTATTCACACAAACTTTTACACCGTCCTTGAGTCCCGTTGCGTACAAATGCATATACCACGTCGGTGTTACCCGCAGTTCATCCCCTTCTCGTGGAAAATTCGGGATAAAATTAGCTGTTAGCTGTATTGCTACAAAGTTTCATAAAAATCCGTTCTACGGTACTTGCTTGAAGGAGTAACAAAACATACATACATAGGATCACTTAGCGATAAGAGAACTCTCCCGCGCCGCATTCCGCGAAACTTTTCAGAATAAGAACATAAATATTTCAAATGAAGAATGAAGATACGTCGCGGCTATTGGTTGGCTCATTAACGGTCATTTAAAAGGATATTTACTGACCTATTACGTTATGGCATTGATGATTTATACTTGAGCCGGGAACGGTTGAATCATCGCACATTGGTCCGCGTCGTTAGTGTCAAAGCGAGAGGTGCGTATGCGCAATTGAGATTGCATATTTATTGCGGCCGTTCGGGAAAGTATTATTTGAAATTAAATTAGAGTCAGAGTTCTTCGGCTCGGATGCTGATTTAACGTACTGAGTATTGAATTTTACTTAATTTATCTCGCATTTGGTGTTCGTTTTGAATTTTCGATTCAGATGTGAGGCCGATACACACAAGTTCGGTATACTAGGATAGATAATCAAGACTTAACAGAGAGCAGATAAGAAAGTCAACAGTGTTAATTAAGATAAATTTCGTGATTACTCAATACTTTTCATAAGAATTCGGATGCTGATTTAACGTACTGAGTGTTGAATTTTACTTAATTTATCTCACTTTTGGTGTTCGTTTTGAATTTTCGATTCAGATGTGAGGCCGATACACCTAGGTGCGGTATACTAGGATAGATAATCAAGACTTAACAGAGAGCTGATTAGAAAGTCGACA